>VZTJ01001766.1:0-123338 GCA_013397795.1 Orthonyx spaldingii | reverse complement strand
TACACAGCAGCTAAAAGAATAAAACTCTGAATCTCACCAGTATCAGATCCTAGTGGATATATTTCCATTTAGTAGTAATGCATTGCATGCAATCTCAGGGCTGTATTGTCCCTTTGATGATCATGGGAATTTTTACCAATTATTTCTCTATAAGAAACAAAATGCTGAATACTGAGCAAGAGTCTGGTTGGCTGCTGACTGAAACACTCTGCAAAGTGAAATCATCCCAGGCTTTTTGTCCGAGGACTGCTGCCTTCACTGAGTCTCACACAGGTAATGTGGGTTCGGAAAAGTCTGATGCGTTGGGAATGGATGGTTTGGATATAGGCTGGCAGCTTCATTGAGTCCACCCATCTGCTGCTGGTGACAGGACATGGCACTGTAGAATGTCACAAAGACTGTCAGGTGAGTTTCTTCTCTGTGTCCCAGCTCTGTGGGGAAGTGGCTTTGGAAGCTTTTCACTGCATGTGGGGAAACTGGAGACAGGGAAGAGAAACAGAAATCCAAAGAGCTCATGGGAGACACCAGAACAGTGTCAGGGGCCACTGACTTTCCAGGTTGAAGCTGTTTTGCTCTGGACAGAACTGATAATTCTACCACTTTGCTCATCTGATAGCCCAGGTGAAGATGACCTTGAGGCATTAATGCTCAGAGTATGCAATCAGAATTCCAGAAATCAGTGAGAAACTGAGACTTTCTACAGCTTTGGACCACCAGATCCTTGTTCCCCACCCAGTCAGTGGAAAAAAGCATTTATTGAACAGTTGAATAGTGTTCTCTTTGGGTTCACATAGGGGTGTTTGCACTAGAAGTCAGTCTGAATTGCTCTTTGCTGCACTTCAATGACATTGAAAACATCTCAAATACAGCCTTAAACCTCAATGATCCTTGTGGGTCCCTTCCAACTGAGCACACCTGGTGATTCTGTGATCTCCTGTGATCTCTTCACTGATCGACTGTTTCAACACATAAAAGTTCCTCTAAAGCCTGAACTTACATCTCTCCCCCTCCATCCACCTCCAGCTAATGATTAATGTGCTGGAGGAGCAAGTAGAAGCTGATCTTCAATGAGCAAAGAGTTTGTTGCACAACGCACCTCCAGCCCTGCCGACTGCCAGCAGCTTTGTTTGACAATTGCACCAGTTTCACAGCCCTCACTCTCTGCAAGAACTGAGCCCTTGTGCCAGGGACCAAGAGTTCTGGGTGAAACTTTCTTCCGTGTTCAGAAATGATCAGCTCTTGATAATGAAAGTTGGAGCCCAGATTGTGCCACTTAGTCATATATGTTGATACGTAGCAGCAGCGTAACAGTAAATAGCAGATTTCCATTCCTGCTTTTCCTCCTCTTGGAATTTAAGCTGAAACACAAAATCTTTCAACTTGTGTTGTCCTTCTCCAAAAGAAGAAGGGAAACCCATATTTTTAAGCAGCTCATTTGCAGAGGAGTGCTAAACAAGGTGAAACAGAGTCTCTGCCAAAGGAGTGGAACAAAGATTTCACATTTGCTCAGCAAAAAGCTCCCTGTTCCTTACTCAGCTCCCTTTTGTTATGGGATCAGTAGGAGACATAGCTCAATTCCAGCCATGAGTGACCTGACTAACATTGATGTCTCACAGCATCCTTCAGACAGTAAATACATTTGCACCCCCAGGGATTAACTCCAATGCACAACCTCTCTATAAACACCCTTATCTCATGCAAGTAAGCGCAGGGGATTTCCCTTGGCAAGTCCACCCTGCTTTGTGTCCCATTTTCTGCTTTCCTACAGCCTTAAAATGACCATCCCCTTCAAAAATTTTCCTGTGGATGAAGTGCTATTGAAGACACAGCAGTGGCTGCCTGGATAACTCTCTTTTCCCCACAGGAACTTCAGAACCCTCTCACCAATAGTGTGATGGTCTTCATATCAGATCAGCTGTCCCAAGAGACCAGGAGTTCATATGCTCCGGTTGAAAACAAACTAGGGGTGAAAAGACAGGAGGACATTCAGTCTGAGCAGAATAAAGTTTAGGGGAGTGAAAAAAAAAATCAGTGAAAAAGCAGAACCAGGGAAAGGAACAGTCGTAGAAGGCAGCACAATTTGGCTGCTTGTTTGACAAGAGCGACAAGAGCCAGAGAAAATGCAGCAGTGGTTTTCCAATGATTAAATATTGAAAATAATGATAACAAACTGATGGCTTGAGGAAAAAGGGAATGAGGAGATGAATGGAACTGCATAGATGAAAAATATGGCTGAGACAGAAGTTTCTGGGAAGGAAGATGCCTCATGGACAGGCTAAAATTCAGAAAGGAAAATCCCATGGCTGAAGAAATATCAAGAACAAGATTTTCCCTTGGCCCTTCTTCCCAGTAAGGGAGTTCTGAGACATTGTGGCATTTCCACATGGGCAGCTGGGATTGCTGAGATTTCACATCACTTGCATATTTGGAATTCCTGATGGAGGGAGAAAATCAGGATGAATTCCCTTGGTAGTTCACTATCATCTGCCAGGTTGCTGGCAGATCCAGCATTGCCATCAGACCTTTCTCCAGCTGCCTCCAGCTCTAGAACTATTTATTTTATTTACTGTCAGGGCTCATATTGGTAGATCAAACAACCCAATCCCAATAAATGAGAGCTCATGCAGGTGAGGACCACGACAACTACTGGGATGAGTGGCTGCCAGTGGCCCATGGGATATTGTGTGGAAAATGGGAAAATGCATGAAACCTGAGAGGGAACTGGAGACTGCTCTGATCTGTACCCCAAATCCTAAGGCAGGACAGATCTGGGGCATTAGTAGCTCTCACAACTTCCTCATCAACACTTCTATTAATTTGTGTGTGATTTTGGTAACAAGAAGAAGCAGCGGGGGAACCCTCGATGAAATAATCAATGGAAACCACAATGGAGACATCTTTATAGGCTGTAAGAGCCATGGAAGCCACAAGCAATTAATTTGCAACAAAAAACACCTTTAAGAAACTTCTTTTTTTAAGTCATTCTAGAAAAGCATAACACAGCAGGAGCTCCACTTTTCATGAAGTTTTGTAACCCAGTCCAAGGGAGCCCATTTTGTACTTTATAGCCCTTATGTTCAATTTTTAATTATTAGCTTTTCCCCCTTGTAAATTTCAATCCGCTTCCATTACACTTAGGGAACAATAGTGAAACCCTCCTGTAGCTAATTTAACACCTTTAAATTCCCATGGAAGGTAGCCAAAGATCTTGTATCCTAATGGATAGTAAAGTGCCTACCTTATTTTAGGGAAGGCAAGTTCAAATCCTGTTATGGCCATAGTTATTAAAAGAGACTGTAGGTTAACTTTTTGTCGTTTTCCGTCAAGATGGCTGAAGAATAATCCTTGTTCATTAAGATAAAATGGCAGTGAAATAAGTAGTAGCTTGTCCAAAATATTTCATGTTCCCTAATGATCATCTGGGAAAACAATAGCTTGATACCATAGAAATATACACACCTTCAGATAAAATGGAAGAGATTTATCAGTTCCTTCTTATGAACCAAGCTGTGACCTATTAAGCAGCCTGTTGTACTTACAGCAAACATCCTTCTTACATCAGAAGTCACCTTTTTAACTCAAACTTCTACTATCTTGGTTGAGAAGACCTGAATGCCTATTACACATTATCCTGTACATTCAATAAACATGAATAAGGCAAATCTCAGCTATATTTGGAGGGAGACATACTACTTTTTTTATAAGACCAAAATTATTTTATTAGACAAAAACTGTTAGGAAAATCCACAAACTAAGGAAACTCTTCCTCAGGCTCAGAGAGGATTTATTGAGGCAGCTTGTTTGCTCATTTCAGCATTTTTGGTTGGCCTAATGAGGGATCTTGCACACAGATCTGGTCACTTGCCAGTGTGTGCAAATCTCTTGGATGTACCTAGTAGGTCACAACTTGGTTCATAAAAATTAAAATAATTTCATTTTCTTTTGATGTTCATGTGCATCTTGAGGTTGTGTCTGGGTCCATGTGGGTGCCTTGGGTGTGCTGAGAGCACATGCATTTGTCCAGAATCAAGGACTGTCTGAAAATAAGTTATCAACAGCTATTTTTTTCCCTTTCTGTTCCCTTCTCAATTTCTGATTACATTCGAGGAATTTTGGAGACTCAGTTTCTGCAAAAAAAAAAAAAAGAAAAACAACCAAAAAAACCCCAAAACCAAATAATTTTGATGAGTAATTCCTAGACAAAGCTCCCCAACACCACTTCACTGTTGGGTCAGTTACCAGAACTATTCAGTCTGAATATTGACTTTATTAAGATCTTGTCATTTGTTAGTACTTGCGTCATCATGTGAAAATCTACTTGCACAACTTCCTCTGCCAAGTGGCATTCCAGTCTGGGAGGGAGGAAAAGAAAAGTCTATATCTATGTATATGTACACAGAAAGACAGATTTAAACCTGTACCCCAAATCTATTGCATCCAAGCATAGACACACCAGTTGTCCTTTATTGCAGGTACATCCAAGAGATTTGCACACACTGGCAAGTGACCAGATCTGTGTGCAAGATCCCTCATTAGGCCAACCAAAAATGCTGAAATGAGCAAACAAGCTGCCTCAATAAATCCTCTCTGAGCCTGAGGAAGAGTTTCCTTAGTTTGTGGATTTTCCTAACAGTTTTTGTCTAATAAAATAATTTTGGTCTTATAAAAAATAACATCTCACCCTACAAGAGTTGCCTCACTTGTTTCCCTTGATCACCAGTGGTCCAAAACCACCAGATGAGATGCACCAGCTTACCAGAAACCAGGTGTCACTCAGACTGCTGGAAAACACTCCACTTCCTGAATTCAGACCAGTTGTAATAGGAGGTTTAAGCCACTACAGAGGTCACGCCTCATCCTTGGCTCAAATCACCTTTAATTCTGATGATTATTGGTCAGGCTTTTATACTAATTTATGTATACATAAAGCTTAGTGAAAAACCCTCGTCCAAAAGTGATCCAAAACGCACGTTTATGATAACTCAGGTGCTACACAGGTGGCTGATGATGGCTTTTACTTGATGTTAAGTACAGTATGTGGCTTTCTTTCCTGACCTTGTGCACACTGTTATAACGTGCAGCTATTCCACCGCCAGCTCATTAGCCCGTTGTAAAAATCTCTGAGATAATTTAAGGGTGAATATAGTGAGGGGGGAAAAAAAAAAAAAAAAAGCTTTGCATGTGAAAGGGAAAATAGTGGGAGGAGGGTAGAATCACCAGGGTGAAGTACAACATGTTCAGCAGACTCCCGTCCCTTGGCTGCCTGCCCGATGACTTTCCCGAGTGGAGCTCTCCTAGCAACCGGTCCCCAGCCGCTTGAAATTTTATGTATCGCTATGTCGGCGGTGATGTCACGGTTTCCATAGCTACTATCAGTTGGAGGAACGATGACACTCATGCTGCTCAGTAACTGAGGGGGAAAAAAAAAATAAATAAAAATTGTCCTGGCTGATATATTCCGTGGAACTCTGGGAGCTGGCGGACGCGGGGCACGCGGCTGAGTATTTTGCTGATGGAGCCACTCGCTCTTCGCGCTTTCGGCTGGGCACCGAAGGCAGGCACATCACAGCTGCTGCAGGATTCATCCTCCCCTAAGTGCTCCATTGTAGAAATTAAATATTGTTATTAATTAAACTCCCCCATCCCACAGGCTGCCCAGCCCTGTCTGCTCAGAGCACACTTGTGAGAAGAGAGCAGGCAATCCATTTGTCATGCGGTGACAACTTCTGGCATCGGGAATGGAGTGTTTCAATAAGAGAAGGCTTTGATCCTATTCTTAACAGGGTATTTAAATAATTGCTAACCACGCAGAGACTTCAGGCATTATCCCAGGGAGTGTTGCATTATTGCAAAAGGTTAAACTGAGCCATTGGTGCTCAGGCAAAAAAAAAAAAAAAAAAAATTAGGAGGGCTCAATAAATTTGGTCAAGGGATTAAGTTTGAAGGCTTGGCTTTGCTAATGTGAAATAGAGCAGAGACCAGGAGATGGTCTGGACACAACGTTCCCTGAGAATGAGCCCAGAACATGGCACAGAGAAAAAAAAACCACAGCACTGGCAATCTCACAGAAGATAGTTTAGATTGCAGCAACTTCCAAACTCAAATCAGAGAGCTTTTGACAGTACTTCGAATTTTACAAAACTACAAAATACTGAATATTCCCTACAGTGACAATGTTGTTCTGCACCACATTACCAAGCCTTGCTCACTGTTCTGGAGGACTTCACACATATTAAGTGATCAAATGCTAATAAATCTCTCAGACATTGATAGCAAAATTTTGAAGGACAGGGGGCTGCCTTTTCACTCAGTCAAACCACATCTTTCCCACTAGGGTTTCCCCCATGCAATCCTTAGCATGGTGTATCAAAAAAAATCCTCAAGAAACAATCCTGGAAAAAAAGTCCTGAGAAATAACATTCTGGCCAGTGTTGGACAATGTGTGGTTCTCACATGGGATGTTGAAGGGATGAAGTAAGCTGAGAACCTTCCCTGTGGTTTGTAACTCTTTGGGATATGCCTGCAAGGGGAGTGAGCTGTTCAGCACATGCTGTTCACCAGCCTCACAATGAAAATCACTTCCCCCAGAGATTGTGTCCTCCCTGGTGCTGTGACCACCTCTGCAGATCTGTCTCACAGTTCTTCATGCTGCTGGGACCAACAGCAATTCCCTGAGGTTAAGATAACCACAGATTCAATTTAAACACTTACAGGTAAGTGTCTGGCATCTAGATGCCTTTTGCAGTGGAAAAAGAGCCAGTTAATACAGCTGAGGCTCCAGGGTGCTGTTCAGGTTCCCAAGGTAGATACTTGCCTTTGATGAAACCATCTCTAAGGTCACCCGATGTGAGGTGAGATTCAGCTTCCAGCCACAAGCATCCCAGGTCATTTCATGCCATTCAGGTGGGATGCCATCAGGTATTTCAGATGTCTCCAGAATCTTCTTTCCTCGTTCTCCGCATGGTTGTAGACATCTTCATGCAGATGTCACAACCTCTGAGCTGATTTCCACTCCTATGATAGATGTGGCCAGATTCAGCTCTCGTGTACTGAGCACCTCCAGGTGTTCCACACATCCTCTCTGGTCTCCAGCTGTTGCTCCAAAACATCACAAGTCTCCTGTAAACCCCTGACTCTCATTTCCCATCCCCTGTGGCTTTCCCTGTGGTGTTCCTACACTCTAGAGCTTTCCAAAGAACTTTCCAGAACAGAGGCCATGCCTTTGGTCCCTAATCCAGTGCTCATCACCCAGGTTTTGCTGCAGTGCCTGAGCAGCCTCAGTGATGCTGCTCCACCTGTGTAGGACATCCCCGTGTGTCCTTTAGCTCTGTGTCCTACCCTCCAGCAGGCTGAGCACGGCACCAGCCTCCCCCTGCCGCCCTGGGGACAGACACACACCTTCCAGACAACTCAGAGGAGAAGGAAGATGTAAACTGCACCCACCAGTATCAGAGGTGCTGAAACAAACACGTTCAGCAAGATGAGTCATTTCACCCTCGTAACACTGTCCCTCTCTGAGCAGTGAGCTGGGAAATCAGGGCATGAATTCTCACAGTGTCACCCTTGCTTGCTTTATTTGAGATCCCTCGCAGGCCGAGCCAGCGCTAGGTGGGTGATCTTCACATGATCAGACAACTGCGCACTTGGCAAGGGCGCTGTGATTCCACGACCTACAAGAATCACAAATCCACACATCATTCCCCTGGATGGTGGGACAATGCCTGCACTCACCTCTGAGCCTTTCACGCAGGCACTGGTTCTTTATTTCCCAGGAGATAATTAGATTTGCTAGCAACCGTGTGCCTGCTTCCAAGCAGTGCTGGATATGCTATTTTCAGGCATGATTCAGAGTAACCTACAGCAGCAGCTCAGAGTTCTTTTGGCAAGTGTTTTGCAACAGCACAGTAAAGTTTTTTAATGTGCCATCATTTCATTTCAGTTGTTAACACAGATGTCTGTTGAAAGATAATGTTGCACATTACAATCTTTCAGGCACCAGCACAAGACCACTTTCTCTGCGAGGCAAGTCCTTGGCAGAATTAATCCCTGAAACTCCCTCTGAAAATGTGTGGGAGCGTTTCTCTCAGTCCTGATGCCTGCCTAGATAAGACCAGGCTTGTTAAAAGTGTGAATGTACACATCTGTACATACACAGGCGATTTTTTCGAGGAATTTCTGTAATTGCACTCTTCATGTTACAATCTGCACGTGGGAATGACTCCCTGCATATTCACTTTGGTCATTTGCAGAGGTCCTTATGAGGAACATATGTAGAACTGTGATTGCTTTTGTGATCCAGAGACGTGACCAGAAAATGCAATCACCAGACAGTCCAAGGCTCATTCAGGAGGAATTAACCATTGATGGAGGACGTGAATGAAAAAAAAAACAACTAAGTGAGCATATGCACCTTCATGCTTTAATGCTCAGCCCAACCTGGCTGCGGGATGGGGAAGAAAGCCTTCCTCTGTCCTGTGCCCCACAGAGAGCCATCAAAGGGCCCCTGCACATTGCTCTGAACCCTGACATTGTGATTTTCTCCTGCCACCAGCCATCTCCTCTGTCCTTATGCATAGGAACAACAACAGAGGGCTGTGGGCCGCAGAAACAGCTGGAGAAAATTCATCCTGTAGCCAGTGACTGCAGAAAAGAAGCCACAAGAGTTAGCTAGTGAGGTTCTAGTGCCCCTCTCAGGGTCTGTTTACAGGTGCCTACCCCTCAATGGCACAGCATGGCCAGCAAAGCCTTCATGCCCAGCTCCCTACCCTGTGTCTCCATCACCTTTCACCACAGCTGCATTGTGCTCCCAGCTCTTGGTCTCCTCCACCAGTGCATAGAGGACCCTACCCAGACCCCTCAGGCATCTCTCCTCGTCTGGGGCAGCCCCTTGTCTCAGCCCAGAGTGAGAAAATGCCTCTTGCAAAGCGAGGCACTCCTGGGTGAGAATACACCCTGGACCTCCCCATCGCTCCCACCCCTGGATGTCTCCAGCTGTCCCACCCTGCATCCCAGCCGCTCCGTGCGCTGTAAAACAGGATTTCCCGGCGGTGCTGCGCATTCCCGAGGCTCCGGGAGGGTTCCAGGGGCAGGAGCGTGCCCGGGGGGCGGCACGGGGCTGGTACCGGCAGCGCCGAGCGCTCCGGAGCCGCCCGGCACCGCCCTGAAAGAAACGCTGTTCGCTCACGGGCCTGGCTCCCATTGTCACCCGGTGATGAATGGGGCAGCAGCGCGCCGCAATACTCTATTTGTTTTAGAGGTCAGTGTCACACTGAAGGGTATTCTTCACACACCGAACCGGGGCTTGGCGCTGACGTGACCGGAGTGGTAAGTGCTCGCCGAGCCCCCGGTAGCTCCCATTGTCCCGAGTGGGAACAGAGCTCTTTTGAAGACCTTACCCATAAATTATCTGACACCCCCCGTGCCCCTCCAGTCTCTGCCAGCTCCCGTCCTCACGCTCTGATTCAAACACCAACTCGGAGGTGATGGGCTTGTGCCTTTGTTTAAGGTTTGCTGCTACCTGGGACCACAGCTTGGTTCCTGCGGGAACAGGGCAGTGCCTGGCATCAGCCCCCTGCCCTGGTGTGAGGATATCATGAGCTGGGTGGTGAAATCCTTTCTTTGTTCCTCTTTTCTCCCCCTCCTGCCTCTAAGCATCATCTCTAGTCTGATCTGACAGCCCACAGGGGAATGCACAGTGCAGGGGCAGGGAGCTGTTGCTGGGAAGGGCATCAAACAGGACAGGAGGCCATCATTTTGCTTTGCTTTGGAAAAAAAAAAAAAGCTGTTTAGATGTTTCTTTCTTGTTCCTTTTGCTGGTGCTTTTGAGATTCCACACAGGAGCTACAGTCTGGGAGACCACATGTTGGACTGGTATTTCCAGACAGGACACACATGGGACTGGCTTGGCACAGGGGTGTTTAAATCCTCACCTCTCTCCCTTCATAGGCACAGGGAGGTCCTGCATGCTGAGCTTCACCTGTCTAGCCAAATTTTGAAGAGGTTCTCCTTTCCCCAAGCTTTGTCTGTCCTGGCTGCAAGGGAATACACAAACCAGGGACCATGGAAAGCAGGGAAGAGGATGTTACAGAAACAGACCCATTTTCCTCCTCATTAGGCCTGAATGTAACAAACCAGCCACACAAAATGGAGACAGAGGTCAGTATTTTTGAGGACAGAGTTGAGACACAAAGCTTTCCAGCTGCCAGACCCACATTTCTTTGTTTCATTTTCGGATGATGCAATGCCAAGTCCAGATGCCCGTGATGCCTGGGCAGGAATTCCTACAGATGGAGAAGACTCCAGTAAGCTTAAATCTGGCTGTAGTACCTCTTTCTTAGCACTGACCGTACCAATCACTTGTTATGACTCTGGTGTGCAGAAAGTCATGAGCCCTTGCAGCCAGCCAGGCTAGAGCAGATGAATTTCTCTGGATTTTTCTGCATATCCCATCCTTGGAGAGGAAACGCCCTTGATTGCCACCAGGACATTCAGAGTATCTTCCTCATTTGGCACAGCATGCCAGAGTTGTTGGAGCTTCCTGCTCCTTTGCACGGTAACATTTGCTGCCGTGTTTCTTGTTAAGAGTTAGGAATTTGTGACCTTTTGCAGTGCAGAGATCTGACGATTACTTACCAAAAACTATAACTATGAACTCCAAAACTGCTGCATGTGCATGATAGAGAAGAACAGTGAGGCACCTCTGAGTCCAGCCTGATAGGATCTGTGGTTGGGAGGGAGTGTGTGTTGCACAGCAGATACTCAGCATGGGGACCATGAAAAGCCTTTTTTCTATTCCCACTGAGTGGCTTTTCTTGCTTCGTATGAGTCTTTCTGTCAAAACAACCTGGCCTGGTGGAAGTGTGATTAGATATGGCACCGACCCTGGTGAAAATATCTACACGAGGGGTACAGGCTGTGGTGGGAAGGGAGGGTGTGTGCTAATCCTTCCATTGCTCGTTTCCTCTTTGAGGCCTCAAGGCTGGCAGAAGGCGTGGAGTTATCAAATCCATTTCACAATCAAGTCCTTTCTCCTGTGCCTGCCTTTTCCAGAAGCAGTAAAATGCCAATGAAAATACAATCGTGTTTTTTCCAATACAAGAACTGGGGGCATCAGAATGGAAGGAGCAGGAGATCTGTTCAAAACAAGCAGCAAAAAGTTCTTCAACCTCTGCAGAGTTGGGCTGCAAGTCACCCTAACCCATGCAGTCAGCATGACCCATGTTGAACTAAGGAAGTAGTTTATAATACATCACAGCAATTTATTTAAATTGGGGAATTCTCATCTCCCAGGACTAATTCCAGAAGATGGGACACATCCTTGAATCCATGCTATTGGTCACTTTAGCAAGAATCCAAGAAAAACTTAAAATTAAATCACTCCAGTTAGGCTGTGTTGACAACATTAAACAAACAGATGAAAGAGGGAGAGAGGAGCAGGTAATTAAACCAACAAATGAAGAGCTCATGGCCCACAGGAACAATTCCATGCATGGTCAGTACACGCTGTGCTGGCAGATCAGGGATGACTTTTCTAAAAGGGATGTAGGTGATCACAGCTTCCCCAGATGATGTGGAGGCAGAATGAATTCCCAGCGCTGTGCACTGCTCAGAAGGCAAATATTAACTCTGGGTGTGTAAAAAGGGGGAAAGATCTGACAGTGTGTACAACAGTGAGCATGGCCCTACCTGCACATGAGCAGGACTGATCTGGGAACCTTCTCTTTACAGAGGCTGTTTCTGGCAAGAGATCGGGGAAAATCTCCAGTGAGAAGAAATCTGGAAAATACTCAGAAATATCAATCCCTTCAATTTATCCAAGACAGTAAAAAGTGACTCGAGTGTCCCTTCTCCTCCTGTGGGGGGGCTGCAGGTGAACACTAGAGAAAGAGCTGGCAGCAGCCAGATGTTAGCTAGATGTGTCAGACAGCATCTGCCTAAGTGTAGACAACCACGTCTCAGTTTGGTTACTCCGGGCCCTGATAATGCCAACAGATCCCCAGCCAATAGTGAGATTCCTCCCAAACAGACAAAACAGGGAAGATGGAAACCACAGCCAAGTGCTTTTTTCTCCCTTTGAGTCTGAAAGCACTCTCAAGCAATCAGTTCAGCTGCGGACATCTTCACTGTAAACACCCAAATTTAGGTAAGATGAATCCCACCAATTCAGGCTAGAAATGATGTACACACCTTCTGATGGCAAAGGTAATGAAGCGTTGCAACAACATATCTGTGGATACAGTGGATTCTCCATCATCCAGGGGTTTTAAATGAAGACTGAGCATGTTTTAACAGAAAATGCTGTAGTTCAATCAGATGATGAAAACCAGACACAAAGTGGCCCTAGACCATAAATCTCTTCCCTGTGTTGCAAGGGGGTCTGGCAAGAACCATCTTTTCCAGGTTTAAAAAGATTTTGAATCAATGTCACAAAGGACTACTAAATATTTCATCAGTTCAAGATCTACAGATCATGTTTGGTATTCAAATACACCTTGCACAGGACCACTTAGAAAATTAGTATTTTCAGCCTCTCACACACTCCTTTTCCTTTTCTAAATAAGAAAGCAAAGCAAGCAAGAGAGAGGAATACTCTGCATAACTATGGCTTGGGTCTTTGCTAGAGTTGAAATTATTTGTGTTTGTCAAAGGTGCAGCAGAAAAAGTAGTGCTGATCTTGTAAAAGCTCCCATGAAAAGAGCATTTGGTTTTGTCAACTTTTTCCTGTTGTGCTTTGTTTTCAAAAGTTGCCTTGTTTGAAAGAGGGAAGCTGTTTGGCCACAAAATGCAACTGTCACCTCCCACAGCCCCAAGGTTTAGAGCTAAAAATGTCAGTGGGAAGAGGGGGAGGGGAAAAGAGGGCACAGCCTGCTCTTGAAAAACAGACTATTTCAATTCTCTTCCAAAGCCACAAGGGAAGGGGGCAGCCATCTCCATCCCAACAGCCAGAAGAATTGTGCAGAAATGCTCTTTGCACAGACAAAGGACTCCTCTAATTTCTGGAGTTTTCTGTTGTGGCAACCACATCCACACTGGATGGGGATTAACTGTTAAATTTTTTACTTGGAAAGCCAGTTAATTGCACCTCTGACTTTCAAGGACGTATCTTAATAAGTATGTCCTCTCTGCCAGCATGGCTTGTCCTACAGGTGTCCCTTCAGCCTCTCCTGCTGGAACTGCTCCACTGTGCTGGTGGCTCAAAGGCCACTGGAGACGGGACTGGGATCTGCCACACGCTGTGCAGGAAGGAGAGAGGAGCTGACACACACTCCAGCTTTAACAACAAAACTGTCCTCTCCTCTCAAATTTATTTGTATTTTTCTGAGGTCAAAACCCCAACATATTCAGATAAAGCAAACTCAGAGGACCCTTTCGTGTAGCATCAGCTCCTGGCTTGCAGATAACGTGGTTGTATGTAAGAGTTGTGCTTGGCTCACCACATTTTTCTTGCAAGCATAACAACAACATGATGGTAAGGAGTGACCACAGCGGGATCCAGAGCAGCAGCGCTGCGGCGAGCAGGCCTGGATGCAGTTATCTTTTGAGTCACCCTTCCTGTCAATATTTATAGAGAAATAAAAGGCTCTGGCTGGGAATAAAGAAGGTTATTTTACTGTAACAACGGGCACATTTTGGCTGCTAAAATCATCTGCAAAACCTTTTAAAAGTGATCGCATGCTGTGAATCTATCACTGGACACGGCGACTTAGAAACAAGTCCTCCACAGCTTGAAATACTGATGGATGAATGGAAGGTTTTTCTCCATATTAGTGGGAAAAGCTCACTCAGGCAGAACAGTTGGTCCCGCACCACCTTTGCTCTCAGTTTCCTGGTCCATCACTTGGTTTCCAAGGCATGACTTTCCAATGGCCATGGAAGTTTCAGACAAGACCAGCAGACCTGAGAGCTGGCTGAAAACTTGAATGCCATGGAATCATAGAATCATCAAATTATTTGGGTCAAGGGACATTAAAGATCACCCTGTTCCAGCCCCTCTGCCATGGGCAGGGACACCTTCCACTAGACCAGGTTGCTCAGAGCCCCATCCAACCTGGCCTTGAACGCTTCCAGGGATGGGGCATAATGTATCTCTTTTCCTCACATCGAGGGGTTCAAGTAGCACTGAACAAGGAAGAGAAAGCTATTAAGATGCCTGGCTGTGACCTTGCATCTTTTCTGCACTGATTACACACCTTGGCTGGCAGGTTCTTCTAAGGTGGTTTCTCAGAGTCTTCTTTCAGGACAGTTTCACTTTGACTGCACAATTTGCATTCAGGAGTTCTACACAGAAACAAGGGTATAAGATAATAAAAGATGAATATTCTACCATGTCATGTGAGAGACTGAAGTGAACAGAAGAATACAAACAGCTCCTCCAAAGACATTAAGTGAAGAACATGCTTCTCTTACCAAGTAAGCTGGAGAGGAACAAAATATAGGGTTCTTGCTATTTCTGGCTTCATCTGTGGTAGTAAATTAAGCAGTGCCAGGAAATGTTCCCTGTTAGTGGAACTCAACGAGCCATACTTTTAGATCATCAGCACAGGCCCTGGCTGGTTTATGCTCATGCAAACAAGCACTGTCCCAAACAATTCCTGGAAAGACCCATTTCCAACAGGCAGCTGTGAACTCCCTTTTCTTCGAATGCTCACTGAGGTTACTAAAATGAGAATGGGATGCTCCACCCTGGTAGACTTTGCTATCCGTGTTTGTCTCAAGAGCACAGGCAAACTGCTAAGATCTTTTGGTTTCTTGCCCAGATCCATCCCCCCTTGTGTCAGGAGTGAAGAAAGCACAAGACCCAGCTGATTCTGAAGTCTCTAACACCAAGGGAATCCCCTCTAGAAGATGTGTGTGGTTTGTGTCCTCAGCATCATTTTAGGGTCAGGAAAAAATAGAGCAGGGCAGAATATCTTCCCCCAAGGTCTAGTAAATACTGTCAACAAGGCCTGGGAGCTATTCAGCTCATCCAATATGGGCAGCTGTGGGCTCAGTGAAATTGCTCACATGCAAGATGTAGATGTCCAGGGGCACAAACAGCACGTTGGTTCCAGAGGGGGATGGAGAAGCTGTTCAGTGTTGGATCACAAGCAGAGTCAATGCACTGAAAGGCTCTTAGCACTCATCTGGTTGTGCAGTTATAGCTCTAAAAGTCGACACATGAATTTGAACTCTTCCAGTTACCAGCTTGATTCCTTTTGTGCATAAATATCCTCATTATAAAAAAGAAAAAAAAAAAAGGCAATTTGGTGTTTTTTTATTCCTGGAATAAATCTGTACTGGTATAACCGGTATTGCATAAGGGAATGCTACTGGCAAAACAAGAGCATTCTAATTAAACCAGCATATCAGAAAAAATAAACAAAACTAAAAAAAAACCAAAAAAAACCCAACAAAAAACCAAACCACACCATGCTCATCAGCTGTGGAAGAGAAGGAAGCAGCTGCTCTCTGCTCTCATAGCCAGCGTGGGATGAATCATGGCACTCGACCTGGATTTGCATCTAATTCAACTCTCCTTCCCTTCTCTCCCCGTGACTGGGTTGAAGCTCATCCTGTTCCTACACAGTGAGAATGGTTTAGCTTCACCCAGCAATTCCTCAAGCTAGCAGTAAACTTCCCACTACTACAGAGGGCTTTAATACGTTTTTTAAATGATGAACAAAGCTCTGCAGAGCAGCAGCAGCAGCAGCAGCAGCATGGCATCTGCAAGCAGCCACTGCCTTATCCCTCCAGCTCATTTTTCAGCTCTAGTATGTTTCTTGGCAAAATCAATTCAGCAAATGTCCAGATTTATAGAGTTCAGCCACACAGCAACCTTTTTCAGGGCCACATGAGCAGCTATTATTTAAAGCCTTTTACTGTGTTCATAGAGAGGAACAAAGTGCACTTTCCCATTAAAGATTTAAAGCCTTTTTGTGGCAAAGCACATGTCACCCTGAAGGACATCTTGGGTCTTGCATATAGATGCATCCTGTGCAACTTCCACTGCAGGATCAACGGGTTAGTTCTTGGTAATGGGAATTCTGGGGAATTCTTCTGATCTTACCATTAGGTTGTAGGATAAGATCTTTCTCAGGGAATTAGGAAGTGTCTCCCACATTGGCAAATAAGGGCATTTTATTCTGCACCGTGCAGAGCAAAGTAAAGGCAGCAGAAATATCTTGGGAACACGAAACAATTCCCCATGTTAATGCAGTGCTCTTCCCAAGGACTTGGAGATCAGCAGCAAGGCACAGACAGATATTTTTGGGCACATACAGTTAGGAGGCATTAACGTGCTGTCACTTCTTCAGTAGTTTGTTACACCCTCTGCTGAAGGGCACCGAGACCTGAGACCTGTGTGCATCTTTAACAACATCTCCTGGAGTATCCTGGCTGGACAACCTTGACCTAGGTCAGATCAAATGGGAAGAAATGCAGCTGGGCTGGCCCTGCCCAGGAAGAGAGCACAAGGGCACAAGTCTGCTTTTCTGGGACTGTAGGCAGAGCTTGAGCCTGCAAATTTGGCCTCAGGCAGACTTTCAGCTCACCTGGGATTGAAGAGCCTGCCAAGGTGGGCTCTGGGGGAGGATCCAGGGATGGATTCTGTGCTTGGCAGAGACAGCATCTCCCTTAGAGCAGAGTTGACTTAACCTGGGAAAGAGGAAGAGGAGGGAAAGGAATTGGGCAAGGACAAGTCCTGCTCATCCTTGCTATTTATTTTGCCCCCTCTGTGTACAAGCATCCCTGTGGCTCCCTTCCTTCCAGATGAAGTTGCTGGCAAAAGGAAAACCTTCCCTGCAGTTTGCTTCCTCCCAAGGCATAGCTGGGAGTAAACCACACCCCCCACACCACTCTGTGCTTTCCACTTCCCATTCCACAGCATCTCCTATGACAGCTTGGTGGGAAGGGAGGCGGAGGGGTGTTTTTGTAGGGCTTTTTACTTGAAGGCAGCTCAATCCCCGTTTATCTGCATCTCCTGGGCTTTACTGCCCACAGGGCTAATGGAATGCTTCCACCAGGAGCTTATTCCCAGCTCTGCACGGTGAGCACAGTGGGGCAGCAGGAGCAGGCACTGGGACAGCACCTTGACTGATCACCCAGAGATCTCCCCACGCCGTGCCGGGATGGGGGGTGGAGGGGAGAACTCTGCCCTGCTATGAACAGACTCCCTGCCATGCCAATATCTCGCCACTGAGTGATGCCAGTAGGAGAGCTTTAGTGATTTAAGTGATGTACGTGACAGAGAACAGCCTGATTAATTTATATGAATTGTAACTATTTAGGGTTTCATTCATCTGGAATGATCTGTGGTCCTGTCTGCCGGCAGAAGCCACAGAGGGTGCCCAGCTCCGGCTGCAGGTGATGCATCAGTCACCCCCTGCCCAGGACACGGAGCACAGGGAGATGTTTTGTTACTACATTGGAGTGACTGAGAGCAAGACAAGCACCAGGGGTCTGCTTCTCAGCAGAGAAGGATGGAGAGCCCCACCAGGCTCCTCTCCAGGGAAGGGGCTGCAGTCTAGGGATGTCTAACTGCAGCTGGATCCTTCCAGGGTGAATGGTTTTTCAGAAACGCTGCTGACTTTATCTGAAAACTGGCAGCACGCACATCGTGTGTGGGGACATCTGGCTGAGACTGAGCCCTGGACCAGACACAGCTGTGACACAGTGACTCATGGGATCACCGAGTTTGGTCTCATTACTCCTGCACATGATGGAAGAGTTTGGTCACAGACCCCAAGCTGGACACGTGGATGAAGGATGGGGCTGTTTGGTGGCAGCTGCTCTGGGTGAAGAAGCCAAGGTCACACACAGACCCTCACCTCTATCCAGAAGCTGCTTGGCTTTTTGGTTAAGTGGAGGAGACAGGGTCTTCATCCTCCTTAAAACTTAAATCTCTTGGCACCAGCAAGAGGAGCAGTGGGCACACCCTGGTCAGCTGCTGAATCCAGCATGTGCCTTGTGTCACCTGCAGCACGAGGAAGATGTGGCTCTTGCTGGCAGCACTGGTGAAGACAAAGCCAAGCCCTGGGGAAGGCTGGTGCCTCGGTGGAAGGTGGAGCTGGGATTCCTGCTCCCTGGCACGCTGTGCAGCACGGCTGGAGGCTCATGCAGCCAGGGTGAAGCTGTCCCACACCAGCCCTGCTGCCGGCTCTGCCCCTCTCTGAGGCTGCTGCTCACGACCTGTCCCCACAGAGAACAGTGGCAGTCCAGGACGCTGGGTCGCAGTGCCACCCTGTGGGCTCTGCCAGCTCCCAGAGCGCAGAGAGAGGCACCTGGGGTGTTCTGACCTGCGTCTGGGTGCCTCCAGCTGGCGACTGATGGACCAGGGAAATAAAAATACCAAGCTGCGAGCAGGCATCCCGGCCTCCCTGAGGATGCAGCGCTCCTTGACTGGGAACACTTTTCTCATTCAAGTCCTGGGTGCTAAGGTCAAACATTTGCTTTCCTTGCAGGTTTCTTTAGAGGGTCCCTAAGGCAGGACCCTCATCAAACTCTCCCAAAATGTTGCCACCCTCTGCACCCACTGGGCTCAGTGTCTGAGGGGCAAGGGCCCTTCACCACCTTCCTGCAGCTGTAGGTGCCAGGCTGAGAGGAAGCACAAACCCCCTCATGCCCTTCAGTGTTTGTGACTCTCATGTTGCCACCCCATCTGCAAAAAACCCGTGCATGTTCTCAGGCAAAAAATCTTTCCCTTGTGTATTTTAATACCAGCCAAGAAAAACTGTGTGGCGACGCCTTCAAGATGTTGTCCTGCTGCTTCAGGAACCTGCATGAGAGACTGGGAGCAGTCTTCCTCCCAGACCTTCCAACCCCGTTCACATGCATGGTGCAATCCTGCTGCAAAACTCAGCATCTCTGGATGTGCCTCAAACACCCTTCAGAGCTGACACCCACCTTCAAAGCCACCACAAGGCCTGGATTTGCAGCAGCTGTGGATCAAAACAGCAAAAATTCAGCAAAACAGAACAGAGCAAAAGAGAGATGAAGCTTTTTAGGTCTTTTTTTGGTGATGAAGAATTTCTCCACTGACCATCACTTTCCTGATTGATGACCCTTCTCTTCTTCTTAGCCCCACCAAACATGCAACCACTTCCCTCACTGTCAGGACAGGCTGCAGACTGCCCTAGTCTGCAGCTTATCAAAGACCTGTGTTCCCTCTTTGGGGCTGTAACAGCATCAAACTGTCCAACTTGCTGCCCGAGACAGCTGCAGGAAGCCTTCAGCCTTGGTGGTGGTGGCTTTGGTGGAGGGAAAAGAGAGAAGGTGCCTGGTCCTGGGCAGGAGGGTCTGCTGTTGGATCTCCTGCCACTCCCCACATCCTTGGTGCAGCAGCTCTCTCTGAGCCTGTTGTCACTGGGATTTTGTTGGAGGGAGCCTCTGGAGACTGGGGTGACCCTCCCTGTCCCACAGCACTGAGTCACCAGCAGGATTCCCAGCCAGGGCCATGCAGGGGACATGAAGCTTTCCTCCCCCAGGGCTTCCAGATGTGTCAGCTTCTTGGAGACTCTCAGGCCTGGAGTTTTCCCAGGAATTTCCTGAGAAGCTTGGCTGGGCTGGGACCCAGCACCTTCAGATGATTCTGACAGCAGAAGAGGCTCTGCAGCTCCCCAAACACCACCTGCCCTCACTGCCACAGGCACCTGAACAGCATCCGTGCAACCATCAGTGAGGAAGGAGACAGCAAAGGCAGCTTTTACCTCCAACCCACCCCACTCCTGCAAGAATTAAATAAAAGTCGTGTGCCCCATGGCTGGCACAGCTTGTGTCCGAGCTGCACCTCTGGGAGATGCTCCCTGGAAGTTCTCCAGGGCACAGCTCCAGCCGTGGGGTGTCTCTGGCCAGGCGGCACGGGGAAGATGTTCTGGCCTTTCAGAGCTGCACAGACCTGCCTGGTGCTGACCCTCTGTTCTCATGGACAAGCTGGGCAGTCCCCAGGGGCCCTGTGGAGGAATTGGGAAGTGGGATTAGGGTTATGTCAGCAATTTGCTTTCTCACTGCAAAGCAGGCCAGTGAGTAACAAGAACGAGCACTTCTTGGAGGTTTGGACCTAGATGGTGTGAGATGGGGCAGAAAGTGAAGGGCAGGAGGACACTGAACTGGGAAATTGAGGGCTTGTGCTGATACAGACTGGGTGTGGAGTGCCCACACTGGTGACCTCATGAAACCCAGGGCTGAGGGGTTTCTCTTGTGGCTGGCTGTCCAACACGCCTGGGGCTACCAGCATCAAACACAGCACTCAGAACAGCTCCCCTGTGCCCATTTTCTCATATTTTGGCATCCACCAGAAAATTCCCCACTAGGGAACATAGCAGGGTGTTTTTTAAATCATGAAAAAGTATATTGTGGTTACAACAACCATGACTTAAGACCTCAGCTCTCCCCCCGGGGGCCCTGTGGTGAGCTGCCCCCACAGCTGCCTTGCAAAGCTGTGTCACATAAAGTGAGCTCTCATGAGCAAGAAGGTGGCCTTGAGGCTCTTGTGGCCAAGTTAAACGCAGCAGCTGCCAAAGCCCTTGGCATGCACAGCTGGACCCACTACAGGTGAGCTTGCCCTCCAGCCAGCCCAGAGAGCTCTTCTGGAAAACAAGCAGGCAAAGTGTGGGATGTGGCAGAAGGCACAGACACAAACTGCACCAGTCCACCAGGAAAGAGAGCAGACTTCATTGGACACTTGCATTCGTTCAGCTCTCCTTCCCAGTAACTGCCCCTGGAGAGCTCCATGCACAGACCAGGGCACTGGGGCTTTTGTCCCCTTGTCCCCTCTGCTCTGGAGTCCTGTCCCTCTCTCACCTGCTCACAACATGCAGCATCAGGCACTTCTCCCTTGCTGGAAAAGGATCACAGCCTGAAAAACAGATCCAAAATCACTTTCCCAACACCTTCTGGCAACAGCTCTCACAACTTATCGCTTAAGCCTGCCCATTCTTGCTAATTAGCCCTTAATCAAGCTAAACATCAGTTCCCATCCTCACCCCAAGACTCCATCTTCCAACTTTTCCTGACCATTTCCCTACCTTGTGTCCACTTTATCTGCTCAAGCTGGGGTTGCTGCAAGGATTGCTGACAGCTCTACCCGTGTAGAACTCACCAGCATAGAGTTCAGGTGCTTCTTCTGCAAAAATATGGGTGAATAATTATTTTCAAGTTACTGTCTCGTTATCACGTTTACAGCAGGCAAATAAACTTCAGAGTGAAGCACAAATAGGCTTTAAAATGTTTACAAGCTTCTGCAGGCATCCACCACTCTGGCTGCTGTATGTCACCTCCTCCTGCTGGGGACAGGGAGGCTTTTCACCAGTTTGGGTGGCATTTCCCTAAGGAACAGAGCAGTTGCACTGAGTTAGGGCTGTGCAAGAAGTCAATGCTGCAATAACACCTTTAAGCCCCCTCTGTCTGGGACCTCCTGAGAGAATATTCCATGTTTTGTGGCGATTTGCAGGCCAGGACTAAGGGGACATCACACATGGTTGGATCCACTGGCCCTGCTACCACCCAGGGCTCTTGGCATCCCTTCCTCCCCGCCTCTAGCAGTGCAGACAGGAGCCCCGATGCAGTATTTTATTAGTAGAAAGGATAACACCTCCAGAAGACTTCCAAAAAGCCCAAGGATTTAAGATGTTAGAGAAACCATAATTCATAGGCAACAAATGCTGGCAGACTGAGTGCCAGAAGTGCCATCTAACAGGAGAGTGATGGAGCAAGTGCTCCCATTCCTCATCTCCAGCACCCAGGGGCTGTTGTGTGCTCTAATTGAAAATGTGAGTACGGAGGAGTCTGCTCTGTACAACCTCCTCAAGAAAAGGCCTATTAAGTTTAATAGATCTCAAGTGCTCCCAAAATCTATAAACGATGAGTCCTGGGGGAGCAGGGGGAGAAAGGGTCCTTTAAGGCATTCTTCACTGGAGCTGTAAACCACAAAGCACAAATCGTGAGTGCGTTATTTAATTTCATTCAACTACTTGGTAGGACACTTCTCTGAAGACTTGTGTCCACAAACTCACCTGTTTTTCCCAACTGTATCAGAGGGTGTGAGAAAAACTTATCTATCCCTTCTGTCTCTGTTGTGTGCTTTATCAGGAACAGCACAAACCAGTGCTGAGCTTCCCTTATCTGCATCCCCGCATCCTTGGGTCACGGTTTGAGAGATGAATCTTCCAGGAGATGGTCCTTTGCACTCCCTGTGGATACTAAAAACCTGAGAGTGTCCCAGGAGCTCAGCAGCCCTTGCTTAAAGCTCTGACAAAGTGCTGATTTCGCCAAGGTTAGGAATGATGCTGTGAGCAGCAGTGGTCAGGGATGAGCAGGTCGAAAATGCTGAGCTACCCACAGTGCGGAATCCAGACCAGCACATGATATATGCAACCCTGATGCACCCAAGGGTTTTACTCTCCTCCAGTGGTTGCATCATAAATGAGGTTGTTCCAGGCTGTGAGCTTTGCTCGAGCTGTAGCTCCCTTCAAGGACAACTGAAGAGAGCTCTGGGTCGCATGATGGAAGAGTTAATGTAGCTGCTCTGTGGAGTTGGCTCAAAAGAATCCTTTTCCTTGCCTCATTGGGGAAAATGAGCATTTGTTCTACTTTAAATTTCCCATTATTTAAAAAGAAAAATACTCTCATTTAATTTACGGAACAGTGTTCACAACTCTTCACTGGGAGAGCAAAAAATGCACAGAGAAAATGGATAGAAAATGGGCTGTGTTGCATGTGTTATCACATAAATGGTGATCCTGTGATCCCTGCTCTCCACAGCTCTGCCAGCACATGAACACCCACGGATCAACTTCAGGGGCTCCCACCTTGGGCAAAGGTGCTTTGCCTCACACAGGTTAAGAGGGAGCTTCAATAACTGGAACCAGGGGTGGGTGAGCAAACAGAAGGGCAGGGACACCATGAACTGGGAGAAGCTGTCCCCAGCCTTTTACACTGGGACACTTTCGCTGGCATGTGCAGCCATGCCTTTCATTGACTGGGACCCCAAGGCTAAATCAGTCCTTGGGAGTCTCTCCTGCATTTTTATAACATTGCAGGCTACTGTCTGAAGCAGAAGTTTGATGCAAAGACTAAAATCAAAGGGTGGAAAAACTAAGAATAGTGGAAATTGCCTTATTCAGTGCCTTTTAAAAGAAATAGGTGCTAAAATACAGAGCACTGTCAGTGTCACCTTGGCAGAGCAGGCTGGGCAGGAAGAGCTGTGCCTTGGGGCAGTCAGGTACCAGCTGCAGAGACTCTCCTCACTTTTCCTGGCACCAGGAACCACTCAGGGCTGCTGCCTGCAGCCCTGGTGCCACAGTGCTGGGCACAGCATGGATGGAAAACAAACGGCAAGATCATTTATTCTGAAAAGACCTCCCAGTCTAAATGCCCGGAGACACAACAGGGAAGAAATTCCTTGGCTGAGCTGTAATCCTGTGTACAGGATCTGGCCACACAAATGCACCCCATGTGGCAGTGCTGCTTATGAAAATGATGGATGTTACATCCTCTCCTTTGCAACACACCAGAAGCAAAGCTCAGGTGGTTTTCTGTGCTGGAAATCTGTGCCTGCTGCCCAGGCAAGAGCTGTACCTGAGCAGATGTGCTCCTGCCATCCCTCACTGTCAGTCGAGAGGGAGCAGAGTTGTGGCTGAAGGCCATTAGCAAGAGGACTTTGCAGCTCGTCCCCAAAAACCTCCCTCACATCTTTGTGGCTTTTCCAGGGTGGGACATCATTGTTTCTTACAGAAAGGCATTTCACATCTCTGAGGTCACATATGTACCATATATCTGCTCAGTGAGAAAACACTTCAGCTCCCCAAGGCCACAGCAGTGTTGAACACAGGGAGCAGGCAGGGAGGAGCAGAGGACTGTGTGAATTATGACCGTGGTGGGAGCAATCTCCGCCAAAACAGGCCCAGAAAGGTTTCTTAGGCACCCCGGCACTGCTGGGCACTTTCAGAGCCCGGGGACTCCACTCTGCTCTGAGAACATGGCACAAGGAGGAGAAACCTCTTGGGTTTTCACCCTCTCGCTTTCAGTTCCTTTAAAATTCTGTGGAAAGGGGATTTCCAAGGAAATCATTTCTCTGTGTTATCACATCTTGTGCCCAGTGTGCAGCACTACCCTTTCTTGGCCCGTGTTGGAACTTGTGGTTCTTTCCCTTGTATTTCTTCCAAATTTGCATTCTGAAATCCCTTCGCTGAAGAGACTGGAATCTGTTAGTCAGGCAAGGTTGTGTATATCCAGCAATCCTCTCTTTCATTAGCATCCTTGCCCCGGTGCAGCTGCTTGGACCATCACCAGTAATATGTCCCTGTCTATTTGGATCATGAGGGAACGTGATCTTTCATGTTGTAGGAGATTTACATTTGGCATTTTCTCTGCAGCAGCATAACAAGACCCACCCAAAGTCTCAAAGCTTCCAGGGAGTTCAGATACAAATTTTATAACTTGGGATCTATTTTTGTTTGGCTTTGTTTTAAAAAACCCTTTCTTTTCTCCCTTTGATGATTTTCCCTGCTGTTGTGAACAGATGAAAAACCATCAGAGACAGCACTGTGCAGCCTGGAATTGCTTCCCAGTGCCCTGGTCCAGCTCTGCACCCCATCCACACCCCAGCTGTGTGCTGGGAGGAGGCAGGGGGTGGCACGTCCCCTTCCCCAGGCCACAGTGGTGAGGTGCAGTGTGTCCTCACGTCTGGATGATCAGGGGACCACAACTGCACTTACCCTGCACTCTGGATGCCACCACTCTGGAGAAAACCCACTTCAAATGGGAAAGCAGGAGGGAAATTATGGCACTTGCAGGAGGAAAAGCATCCTTCACCCTGGCAGGGTAGCACAGGTCTGAGCTCATTTCCAAAATATGTAAAACACAGAGAAAACCCTCAGGCCCAATCTGTGTCAACAACTTCACCTCCAGAACTCTCCAGAGTAGAAAAGTCTCAGTGTGAGGATGTGACAGTACTTGACAAGGGTCAGGCCAAGATCAAGCCATGTGTCCTAAACCCATCCCACTGCAGTTATCCCTGGCTCAGCATCACCTGGGGCTGTGCAGGAGCCTCCAGGCTGGGATGCAGGAGTGTGGGCAGCCAGCAGGAGACGCACACCTGCCTCGAGCTGCTTCCTCCCCCTCTTGGCATCTCCTGGCACAGGAACAGCTGTCATCAGCAGAGCGGATCATTGGTCACAGACAAAAGCAAACAGAGGAGTGTCCTCTCCCTTCTCCTCTCACTGGGGAATCTCAAAGACTGGGACTGTCTGCAGAGGTGTTGAGTAAAGGAGCTGGTCCCTCGCTATCTGGATGAGAGCATCCCTAGGAGAGAGAGAGGTAGAGAGTCCAGGTATCTGACACTTGGTGTGACTTGGCCATTCCCCTGTGGCCTGGAGGCCAACAAGGCTCTGTGACCCATGGAGCTGCTGTCCACAGGTGTCTGTTCTCAAGTGACAGAATGGTAAAAAGGATTCACAGGGATTTGTCGACAGTCTGTGAAATCCCAAAAAAGCCCGAAACCTTAGAGACTTCATGCAATTTCCATCCTTTCACAGAACCATTAGAGACAGCTCAATAGTCAGGCTGAACCAGCCCAGAGCTCTGCCTGGGCTCTATGGCAGCACAGCTGTAGAGCAAGTGTCACAGAGTGCCATAAATGCACCCATAAAGTAAAACCATCTATCTAAACACATGCACACACACCCACAAAAGACATCTTCCCCTGATATTGTATCTGCACATCATCAGCCTTTGGCTTATAACGTGATTTCTCTTATCAGAATCTCACTTGTGAAGTAATTTGTCTGACCATTGGGTTTCTGTGGAGAATAAAAATGCAACTTGGGGAAGTGAGAGGGAGGAGGAGAAGTGTTTTCCAAGTGACCTCAGTGGCTGATTTTTTTTCCCAAACTCAGTAATGGGTACTGCTAGGGAGAAACCTTCAAGAGCACATGAAAACATTAATGAAGGTTGGAATGATGTCTAGTATCCAACCCAATAATTCTCCTCCCAGTAATTTCTTTAAGCCTCATACTTGGAGTTCAGTAGGTCATAAATTTTGCCTGCTCCGAAGTTAACTGGATCCACAAGATGCAAATGTATTACTCATTCACTGGTTAATTTGTATGCTCATTGCTTTCCAACCTCTCCACAAATTGATTTTTAGATTCGTTATTTAAGCCAGGAAGATATTTCCTGGCTCGTCCCTCAGAAGGTCACAGCACAAGGCGGTGCTGCTGGCTGCCACAGGGAAGCAGAAAGTCAAGCAGAGGGCTGGAGAACAAGTTTCCCCATCTCAGGCTCGGGCAAAAGTCAATCAGGATGCAAACTGCACTTGGCAGATGCCAGTTTGGAGCTGTGCTCCGGGCAGGGAAGCAGAACTGCAGGGAGTGGGCAGGGCAGAAGGGAAGCAGGGCAGTAAAGGAGCAGAGCAGCACAGGCCTGGGCTGAGAGGGTGCAGGCTGACAGCTCCAGGTGTGTCCTTTCCTCTCACTTTCCTCTCTCTGCACACTCTGGGTTCATCTGCCACCTTGAACCCCACAGGCTGGTGGCTGCTGTCCCCTTAGTAAGGATATACTGATTTTTTAACTCATTTAGAGGATGCTGTCTGGGCTGTCAATGTCCTTGCTGGCATCCTGCTGTCTCCACAAGTTATCCAAAGTCCCTGTGTGCACATTTGGAAGCTGGTTTGAGACGCTGCCTGGCACTGAGGTGAGATGTCAGTTCTTATCTCTGGCAGGAACTGGGACCCAGGACCATGGTGTGACCACGGGGCAGCTCCAGAGCTGCCAACTTCCAGAGTGCCTTCCCATGAAAAGCTGTCAGCGCTGGGAGATGTGCAAGTCCACCAGCTTGGAAGCAAGGCTGGAATATGGCTCCATTCCAGGTCTAACTTCCCTGGTTCTTAATGGTGCTTTGGGAAGATTAACCTTCACCTGGAAGCAGGAGATCATAACAAAAGGGCACAAAGGTCCAGAGCACCTTCAGACAATAAACTGAGTCGTCAGAAGAGATTCACCTCTGATTTGCATCAGACACGGACCCTTGGAAAGCTCTCCTGCCTGTCCCTGCATGTTCCTATTAAAGAAGTTCCTCAAATCCTTTAAGGAGTGAGTTTCACCTTCTCACAGGTTCTCATTACATTCCTTCCTCGCCCTCTCCGGGGTGTCACATCCATGCCTTGGTCTCTGCTTTTGCTTTCCTTTTTTCATCTGATTACATTTTGACAGTGATTCCGCAGCCTTTATGTACTGGCTCCCACTCTGTTTGTATTCCAGGAAACATTTACTGCCTGTCTGGCTTGCCAGCAGTAGGATTGCTCACCATCCCTTGGGAACAATGAGAAATGATGTGTCAGAATTCACCCGCTTCCCAGCACTCCCTGTTTACTGCGAGGACCCCATGGGCAAGAGAACAAATAGATTACTACAATTTATATCTCTCTGGATAATGTTGTGCAGCTTCTTATCTTTCCAATTGGGATATTGTTCACTCTGTTGGGCCCTTTTCAGCTCAGGAATTGTGTGATAGTGGCATCCACAGTGGTGAAAAATCACCGCTCTGACAGCAATGGCATTATGGGAAAACCACGATTTCCCCCTTTTTCTGTTCTCAGATGTGCTTGTTATAATGTGGTGGAAATTAGGGCTTGGCAAGAAAAGGTTTCTGGGTCCCATTAAAACTCTTTGTGATTTCCAAAGGTTACCCCTTCCTCAATGAGACAAAGCCCAGAGCTTTCATCCTTAAAGATGGAAATGAAATAATCCTGAAGGACCCAGCATTTTGGACAGGTTGATTTTGCTTCAATCTGGGATGCTGTTGCTGATGTGTCCAGGCCAAACGACAAACGGACTGGGGTGGTTTGGCTGTCCTGAAGTGGCTCTGCCTCTTAAACTGGAGATGCTCCATTTTGTATTCAAATGTCCATGTCTTGATGCTGGGATTTCCATGTCCCTTGGCAATGACGTTTTGGAAAAATTATAAACTGGTCAGTGGCATGCAGATCTCATGAAACTCCTTCCTGTCCCTAAAATAATTTCCAAGACTGTCTAAATTTGCAGTTGGATTCAATGTACTTAAAGGTCTTTTCCAACTGAAATGATTCTGTGGGTATATGTTCCTTAATCTCATGAAAAGTGGCTTTAGAGCATCTTCATTTTCTGCAGAAAATACATTTCTCTGAAAAATTCCCAACCCACTCTAGCAACAGTTTAGCACAGAACCATGGTATGTATTGGGTGATTAGCAGAGAAGTCCTCCTCCCCTTCATCTTTTACCTGATGTCTTTATTTTCCAAAATCTTCTTAAAACTAAATCAACAACCACTGTCGGGGTCCCCTTCACCTCTCAAAATACCTTCAAGGTCACCAAGCAACCATCTCCTTGTGTTCTCTAAGCCTCCATGGTGGTGGCCTCAGGAGCCAGGTGATGTCACAAGCCAGGTGGCCTCAGCTCTTTTCATCTCAGACCCCAGTTGGGTCTTTGGCTTTTGCTGGCTCCGTGGTAACTGGAGTTGGGAGTTCTTTGACTGAAGACTTTTGAATTAAACTCATCGTGCTCTGCCCTACCAAGACAGGTGGTTTGAAGGAAATGATGAGGAGGGAGGTGGCTCTTCCTGCCTGCAGAAGCCTCTGCTGCTTGTTTAGCCTGTGAATCCCATAAGGAAATTTCACTGGGAGAGCTCAGATTCCCACTGATGCTCAGCCTGACCTCAGTGAACACCAACACCCTCTGCACCTCCCAGCCTGCACAGCACAACCCATCCCTCTCCACACTCACCTGGAAAGTCCTGAGCATCCTTGTCTGAAGCCTCCTGATGCAATCAGTTGGCCTGAAACCCTCATTTAGCATTTCCCTTCCTGCTCACATGGGAAGCCTGCCAGACCGACAGCCCTGTGTGTGACTGAAGGGCAGCGCTGCCACGAGGAACCCTCTCTCCCAGAAGGGCCATCTCCTCTGGCAGCCTTATTCACTCTGCCCAATCCATCCCAACCCCATTCCCAGCAAGGAGGCCTTATTAATCCTGGCTGAATGGAGAGGGAGGTTTGTGGTCTGGAAGATTTTCCTGTAGGAACAGGAGCAAGACCACCAACCCTTCCCCAGTGCCCACCCAGATGGAAATAACCTTTGGCCAGCGTTGGCATGGGCTGGGCTGTATGCTGGATGTGGTGCTGCTGAATAGAGAGGTTGAAGCTGTCTGGGGGCAAGGATGCAAGGAGACTGTGGGGAATTGTTTAAGAGAGCTCTGAGAAATATTGGTTGAGTGCTTCCATTTAATTATTCACTCTGCTTAATTTGCTCTTGGACAAGATGAATCGTTCATTGACTGTGCAGTCTGGAAGCAAGTCCTTCCTGACTAAACAGACTCAGCATTAAATGGTGGAATAAATGAAGGCCAAGCAAAGAAAATTCCACTTCTCTGATTGATCATGTCAGGGCAAGATTCTTGTAGGGAAGCCAGAACTGATAGAAATATAAACACAAATTCTACCACTTGGCAGAATAACTTTCTCCAGTTTTCCCTTTATTCCAGTAACAGGTTTTTTTTCAGGCAGTTTTGTTTTTTCAGAAAATATTGCACTGACAGTGTTGTCAATGTCACTGCAGTTGATACTAGATGGAGGTCTGGGTGGGTGAGTAGCACAGGCAGAGCTGATCTAAAAATGCTGTGATTTTTTTCTGGCTGGGGTGTCAGGAGACGTGGTGGGAATCACCCTTACCTGCTTCAAAAATCTGGAAAGTAAAATTTTCGGACTTCAAGCCCTCCTGTCTTCATAGCCTTCTTCATCTCCGTTTACAGAGAAGTAGCACCACTGTGGGGCAGCTCATCTGACACTTCCACCTCAGGGGCCTGTCTGAGGACAGGAGCAATCACCTTCTGGCTCATCTTGATGATCTCAGCTGCAACCACACAGCTGCAAACATCTGGTCCAGCCAGCCCCGATTTGGGGCTCCCCACCTGGATCAGGCACTGGCCACCCACTGGCAGGACACGGGCAGGTTGATTCCACTTTCTGTTCTGTCCTAAGGAGGTATGAAATGTTTCAGGGTGTTTGCTAAATAGCTGCAGGTATTTATGGGCTCTCCAGCCCAGCAGGATCCCCGTCTGCATTTGGCTTCAAAGCAGCAATTATATAAATAACGGATGGGTGGGTTTACACAGGAGTAAAGCAGCAGCATCTTCAGCCCTTGATTTTTTAACCACTGACTACCAACAAAGACTTCTGGCAAACTAGAATTATTCATTTACTAACCTCAACCCTTGAACTAAATGACTGGCAGCCATAACTCCAGTGTGAAATCATTCAACCCTCATTTTCAGGTTTTTAAAATAAACAGGACCAAGCTTCACACAATAAAGACGTGAAAATTCTTCCAACACAAATGTCTGAGCCCAGCACATGCTACATTAATTTTATTTTCCTTCTTTCATCCTGATTAAACTGTCCACTAGTAATTCTTTGCCTCTGGCCAAATGCAAACACAACTCTGCCACTAATAGGAATTGAGTATGTCTGCATAAAAATACAATTAAAGCAACAGTACACTTCACATTTCATGCCACTCAAATTCTCCAGTAGGTCTGTTATTACAGGATTTCTCATGCATTGTTAGAATTTTTTTGCATTACACTCTAAGAAACCGATTTTCTTCTCCGGTCAATCAGCATTAAATATAATGTCATGCCTTATCTTGGCTTGAAATAATAACAATTAAAAAAATCCTGTCCCAGATGTTTAAGATTTTTTTTCCTCTTCTGAGAATAGTTTAGAGATGTGAAAGATTTTCCCACCCAGCATTTCAAGGAACCCATGGATTTTTTGCATTTTCTGGCAAAACCCAGAATTACCCAGATGGTTCCTCACTAAGGAAGTTCTGCTCAGGTGAGTGAAGGCTGATTTTCAAATCACTGCTGTGAGCAAGGCAGAGAGGAGGTTTGACCCCAGTATCTGTAACTGGGAGGAGAGTGCTTCCAGCACTGACCCAGTTATCGCACCACCAGGAGGAAAGGGAATGAGCCTTTTCCTCCAGCTTTAATTCCTACTCTGTTCCCAAAGCCTGTTGGACTCAGGAGCCAAAGCTTTGGCTTGGAAAATTATCATTTCCTAATGAAGAAAAGGCTGTTCAGAAAACTCCTACCCAGCACTACTGGTGGCATCTGAACTGGGGCAGGCAGCACCAGCACAGCCAAGCCAAGGGTCAGGCCTGTCCTCCAAAGAAAACTTCTCCATCCACCAGGGAGGAGAGTTCAGCCTTCAGGGCTCTTCTTCCTGAGCCAGTCAGTCTAACTCAGCATTCCTTGGTGCCTTTCCATCACAAAACCATTTGCACCCTACTAAAGTGCTGCCACCTGGACTGGGGACAACCCTGCCCTCACACTTTGCAGCAGGGACAGGTCAATGCATCGTGGACAATTCTCATGTGTTTCAGCTCAGAAAAAGCTGCATTTATTGAGATTTGGGAAATCCTTTCTTCTAACAGCCTTTCAGAAATGACACTGAACAGCTGTGAAGGAAGAGAAAGAGCTGGAAAACCAAGAAAAGGCTGGTTGAATGAGCTAAGCTGTAAGAAATCTTTGCATCACGTGCATGAGGTTAAGGGCCAGACCTTCTGCAATGTATATGTCAGCTCGGTGTGGTTTGAACACTTGTGGAAAATTGTAGGTTTATCTGTACTGGGTGCATCAAAAAAAAAAGCCCTAATGCAGCAACTCATCTCACAGCTCACTCTAAACAACCTCTGAACCTCATTCTATAGCAAGTTAATTCAATCACTTCTTTTATATCTGCTGGAACCAAACTTGAGCAAAAAAAGCTCAGCCACCCTTTTTATCGCCTGCCAGCACTCAGCAGTCATCAGAGAAGGTTCCAATAGGTCATAATTTAGTCAATATTTTACTTTGCAAAACACATGAAAACCCTTTGACATCAAAAGCAGTAGATTTACAGATGCTGGGCATTTACAGATACGGTTGTTCTGCCAAACTATGAACGTGATCACGAGTTCAGATTAAACTTCTGTTACTGCCTCGGAATGGCAATTGGCACTCGTCCATCGGCTCCCCAAATTCAATTCAACAGCTCCTACAGATTGCAACCATGTTTCCTCTCTGGCTGGGCTGTACCTGGGTCAGGGGTACAGATGCAGGGCTCAGGTACCTGCCAGACCTCAGCATCACCCACAGCATTGTCCTGTCCCTACCTGCTTCACAAACGCTTTTGTCTATAAATTCACAGGTCACAGAGTAATCTGCAGGATGCCTTAACTGGAAGCTGGTACACAATTATCTGTCCCCATGTCCCTGAGGATACACCAGGTGCCTGGTGCTCGCAGGTCTCAGGGGATCAGGACAATGGAAAAAATATTCCTCACCACATCAGGAGCTTTTCCTCAGCGCATTTTTCAGAGTGACAGTGAACAGGGTGGGGAAGGGATATGGATGGTCCATCCTGCACAGCCCTTTACTTACTGCATTTCCATTAAGATGTGCAATCGAAGAGTTTTAATTTTATGGTGCCTGTGTGGGGGACAGAAAAGCTTTTCATTTTCCCTTCTCCATTGATATTTTATCCGTGAACCAAGCGGTTTCATTAAGAAGTGGGTTTTGCTGAAGATGCATCTACCAGTAAATTGCTCTGCTACAATGTGGACAAGAGTGGATGGATTTCACTTTGCAGGACTCCTGGCTTCTGTTTCAAAATCTACATTAGCTCCTGAGTTGACCCTTGGCCCATCATGAGCTGAAATCTTCTTATCTCATTGAAGTGGCAAGGAAGAGAGTGCGAGTCTCATTAGACCCTTTCTTAAGTCATTTACTTTGTGTCCTGCCTGCAATATTTCTCTGAAGTCTTTATTTTCATTACATTAAATTTGTCTTGGGAGGGAAAACCTCCTTTTATTCCTCACTCAGCTCAGTGTCACTGGGCTTCCTCGCCTCAAGCACAGGGGATATTCCAAGTCTCTGCCCTGCTCTTCAGCAGTCTCACCTACCAGCTTTGTTTGGGAAATTATCTCAGAAGATGCAGCTCTGTCAGTGGCAGCCCAGCACCACTCTTTGCCCATGCAGGTTTTTAATGATGCTCCTTGAAGCTTGTCTTCTTTTCTGCATGGAAGCAGAGACCTCACCAACCTACCAGCAACACCCCAAAGTACCCTTTGGGTGCCTGTTCCTGGAATTGATGAAGGAAGGCAGGAGGCTTCTCCTCCAAACACTCAAAAGGTACAGAAAGTCTTGCCCCACAACCCCTGCAAAGCTAAAAACCTCATGTTTCACCTGCAGGTGCTACCCCAACCAAATCCCCCTGCCACCACTGCTGTGAGAGCTGAGGAGATGCTGCTGACAGAGATGCTGAGTGGTGAGGGGCAGATCTGCTCTGCCTGGCGTTCAGTGGTTCAGAAGGGCTTGTGCACTGCTGCTACAGGATTGATTCTGCTATGAGTTTGCTCTCAAAATCCTTCAGCCTCACCAACCAGGATACCTCCAACTTCATGCCTTCATGCCTCCCCTAAACTCCACATATCCATTTCCTACACATCCTTTTCCTTGACTGTTACCCAGGTCCCACCCAACCCACCAGAAGGGCCCCTCCATCCCTCGAAAACCTCTCGGTGCTTTGAGGATCAGTTCAAAGCACGGGGCGCTGTTCAAAAGCCGGCGATGGGAGCGCGGTGCCGGCGGGAGCGGATGTGCCGCGGGGAGCGGGCGGGGGGCGCCGGCAGCGGAGCGGAGCGGAGCGGCACGGAGGGAGGGGATGGTGGCAGCTGGAAGACAGACGGCCTCTCCACAGCCTTGTGCCGGGGACGGGAGAGCCCCTTCTTCCAGCCCGTCCGTGCTGCCGCTGCGCGCTCGCATCCTCGTTAATAACATCCAGCGGATGGGATGGATGGAGAGCGCTCGGCGGCGGAGGAACCGCGGCCAGCTGCCTGGAGCTGCCCTGCAAAAGCCGTGTTTAGCCAAAAGCCCCGTGGGATTTTTCGCCCATCCTGCCAGGTTTGGTAGCACAAGGGACATCTTCGATTCTCTCGCTGAGATGAAGTTGTTTGAATCGCCTCCTGTTTCCCGTGGGGAGATGCTGTACTCCAGAGAGCAGAGAGGGGTGCAGCTGGAGTTCAGGGAGGGCTCTTTGTGCCAGGAAACAGGGAATAGCTTCTCCTGAGTGGATGTGCTGCTGAGGTGTTTTGTCTTTCAGTACACAAAAACACCAGTTAACTGGGAAAATAAGCTCCAAATTTAGGTATTGCAGTTTCGAGATGTTTGCACCTCTGATTTTTGAGCTTCAGCTGGGTGGGTGAAGACCAGAAAATAAAAGCAAACCAGGCAACTAAACCCACACAGACACACAAACTGGAAGATGCAGGCATGAAAAAAAAACCAAAAAATAAAATCCATAAAGGCCTCCTTGGTCTCACCCAGGTGTGCTGCATCATGGATGAGCACCATCCTCCTATGGGTCTTCCAAACATGCATGTTTTTAAAGTTCACAGAATTCCACAGAATTTCACTGGATGTGACGCCAACATCATGTCAGATTGAAAAGATTCATTGAAAGAGCTTTAAAAGTTTATTTGTTTCCCTGAAACCACTCCGAGGATATGCAGAGTTATTTCTGACATGAGAGTATCCCGGATTCAAGTAAATAGAGTCCTGCTAAAAATCAATCAATCAATAAACACAACAAGTGCATCAAAGCTCTGCTAAAATAAGAGGTTTTACAGGAAATGGGCCAGATCTTCGAGTGGTGTAAATGAGTGTCTGCCCACTGAAACAAACCAGCCGGTGCTGGTTCACCTTAGCTGAGCACCTGGCTTTAATGTCAATATATTTTATACATCTGAGTGGCAAACCCTGGAAATAGCTGCCTGCCTTTACCAAGGGGTTGTCATTGACCTGAGAAAATGGGAACAAGCCAAACAGTGCTGCAGAGCTCGTTGCTCCCACCTGATGGGACAGGCACAAGTCAGACACTGCTCTTGGCACCAGCTGGGGCATCCTGACACTCTGAGGCTTGGGTGGCAGCCCTGGAGGGTTTATAAAAGCAAACGGATGTGAGTGACATTGGGAATGTCATGATATAAGTCACCTTTCTAGCAAAGCTGATTTAATTGCTGCTGATTCTCTGTGCTTTCTCTCTGTATTTCCACAGCCCCTCACCAAGGTGCTGTGACAACCTTAGCACCTCCTCTGTGGGGTAAGAAATGGTGGAGATCAGGACATGAAATCCAGAGCTGGAAACAATTCCCTCATGTCAGGGTATTTACAGGACCCTTTGGGGAAGGAGACAGTCTGTCCACTCTGAAGTTTGGGAAACTGAGGCAGGGATGTTTTGTCTTGCAGGTTCACCCACCAGAAACCACTGCTTCCAATTCCCAGTGACTCTCTGCCTCTGCCAGGAAAAGTTATTTCTTATAATGTCGTCCCTGCTGGAAGCCAGACCTTGAGAGAGAGGCCAGGGGGTCATAATCACATGGGGTTTGATTTCATGGGAACATAGGATAAAAACACACTGAGATTTGTGTTTAATTCCTTCATTCACGTCTGATTTTGAAACCTTCAGAGCTGTATTTCCAAGCTTTTCCCACAGAGAGCAAAGCTGTGAGTTTTCTTAAAATATACATTGCACAAAGCAAGGAAACAGATAGTCCTTGAAGATCTCAAGCCTCCAGGAGGTGGGGATTTAAAAAAGAGAGGAACACTCCTTTCCTACTGCTCCCTGAAAGCTGGTGCCGTAACCACCACATCTACCAAAACCAGCAGCACACAGGGCCACCAGCCCATCTCGGGGATGAGGACGATGCTGGGGGCTGAATGCTCTCCCTAAACCCAGCTGGCAGCTTTGGGACACTCATTTTATCCAGACAGAGGCTGCCAAAGGTGACAGGTTTAGTGGCAGCACACACTGGGTCGATCCCTTTCTGCCTTCCCCTTGCACCTGTGTGCAGTCACACACCCACACCCTCCTCTCCACCGCAGCATTGTGCAGAGAGGGATCTAAAATTAGCTGGGTGGATTTAATGTCACACAGCTTCCCTCTGCTTTCGAGTGCTCGGCTTCCTGCTATATTTAAACCAAAGGCAACTGGTAAACAAAGGTTTGGTGCGCTCTGCTCTGACAGAAATAGGCACTGCAGCTATTTTTATCCTGCAGACTACACACAATGTGTGTCCAAGTTACAACCAGCAGCAATAAAAATATCTCAAAGAGGGTCAAGATGCTGCTATGAGCAGTGAACAGCAATGAAACCACTCTGCTCCCTGAATGCCAGTGAGGCAGCTTTACCTAGTCCCTAATTTCTGCCTTTGAGGCTCATCACACAAAAGCCTCACAGAAAGCAGATGAGTCTGTATGTCATGCTTTGCACATTTTTTTTTTTTCCCCTCCAGGTTTTGTATTTTATCTTAAACTGAATGGTGCACTGGAAATATCGAAGCATCTTGATCATAGGCTGGATGCACAAGGGCTATTTCAGTTCTGGCCAGTGCTGACACACATGGATGAGACGCTCAAGGTGAAGAAAGAGGTTTTACCTTTCAGGTGACTTCCAGGAGAGGCTGTGAGGCTCAGATGCTCCAAGACAAAGTGGTGTTTATAGTACTCTTAGGGTTGATGATGTTTATTTTGCTAACCCTGGGGTGGCTGCCCTTGTGGGACATCACAGGCAGTGCTGAGCAGGACAGGGTGCAGGGTGTGCACTTACCTGGAGAGTCACACACCTGGGTGCCTGTGGCAGGAATGGACCCTGGATTCAGACCATCTGGGACAGGGCACAGAGCACTGATCCACTGGCCAGGACTTCACATCCTCAAACTCTGCCCTCCTGTCTCAATCCCCACACGGTTTTGGTGTCATGCCAAGGTCAGGCACGTCCCTGGCCTTCAGCAGGGCTTTGTGCAGCATTGCAAAGGGATCAAACCAGACAGTGCCATGTACAGCTTTTTAATTTTCTTCCTAGTAGCTGGTCTAGGGCTGTGTTTTGGATTTGGGATGAGAATAATATTTATAACCTGCTGATATTTTGGTTGTTCATAAGCTGTGCTCAGCCTAAATCACAGACTTCCCAGTGTCTCGTGCCCTGCCAGTGAGGAAGTGCACAAGAAGCTGAGAGGGAGCATGGCCAGGACACTGACCTGAAGTCCTGAAATGACCAGAGGGACATTCCATAGCACAGAACATCCTGCTCAGTGCATAAACCAGGGGCAGCTGCCTGGAGGGCCCTGATGGCTGCTCAGGGTCAGGCTGGTGGTGGTAAATTGTGCTGTGCATCATTTGTCTTCCTCAGGTTTTATTTCTCTCTCTCTCTTTTTGTTGTCTCCCTTTTCATTATTTTATTGTATTTTATTGTTATCACATTTTATTTTATTTCAATTATTAAACTGTCTTATACCAGCCCATGGATTTCACCTTTTTTTTCCTTGTTCTCTCACCCCACCAGCGGCGGGGAATGTGAGCAAGCAGCTGTGTGGTACTTATTTGCCAGCTGGAATTAAACCTCAACACTACCTTGACTTGGCCCTGCCTCTGGAGCCAGTTTGCAGGTCTGCTGTCCCCAGGCAAGCCCATAACAGAGCAGAGAAGGCTTCTTCCTTTCTCAGCCCTTTCTTCCCACTGTGGAGACCAGCCCTGTGCCTGCCATGGGGGAACAGGCGGTGATGGAGGGGTTTCCACATCTGGCAGCAGCTGGGAGAGCAGTGCCCCACAGCTGGCACAGTGGGCACAGCTCAGAGCTTGGGAAAGGAGAGACCTGGGTCACCGACCAGCCCTGGCTTCTCCCTTGGCTCTCATTTATCACCAGTACAGGCACAGCAGGGCCCTTTTTTTATTATGCAGCAAATCATTAAAAGGAAAGGAGGGAGAAAAAAAAAAAACCCTTTTAGTAACAACTGTGTAAAAAAAAAAAAAAAGAGAGAGAAGAAGGGAGGCAAGCATGCAACCACAGACAGATAAATGGAGTCTGGTTACAGAACACTGAAAGTTCAGCTGGGAAAGGGAACCACAGGGAGGGTGAGGCTTAGCAAAAACCCCCTGGTGCAGGGCTGGTCTGGAGCCAGCAAAGAGACTCAGTCTCCTCCTGGGGCCCAGCATCAGTGATCACAGACACAGGTGAGCATTTCAATTAAGCTTCTGTGGCCTTTCAAAGGAGACCTGAGCTCGTCGAGCCCTGCTGAAGGCACACAGGGAGGAGAGAGAGTGACCCACCAAGGATGGCTGGGTCAGCATCACCGTGAGGCATTTGGAGTTGCTTGGCTTGCTCCAGCAGCCTCAAGGTAGGGAACCTGTGTGAGTCCATGGGATACCAAAGAAATATACTCAGGTCTGTTTGCAGCAGCAGATGCTCACCCATCTGCAGCAGGCTCCTTGCACAGAGCTACGTGTCTTGTTCACCCTCCCAAAGATTTAGCAAAGTCAATGCCCCGAGAAGGGCTTGCTGGGTTGGCTTTTACAACATCCACCTCCTTGGGACTGAAGGTTGGGGTATGCAACTGCCAGAATCTGTCATTATCCTCTTTCTTGCTCCTTGCCAGCTTTATTTTATACATTTTTTTTTATTCCTAAGTGTAAAAGCTTCCCTAACTAGTCACTGACCTCAGCCACAGGACACAACCGTTAAACATTATTGGGGCTGTAACATGGTACATTACTTGCAAGCGTTTCCTCCGGCAAGGAGGGAAAAAAGAGACCTGCATTAAGATCAGGATTCTCCTGCACATGTATTAAATCAGCATCTGGCACTGCAGACCTGTTGCAAGGAGTGTGTTTGAATGGAAAGGACATTTTACGGGAAGAGTGCATCATTCTTAATTAAACACTCAAGTGGGGAAACCCATCTTCAGTTTCATCTCAGAAAACATCTCAGGCATTCAGATCCCATACTCAGCTGTCCCCATGCCACCACAGCCCACTGCCAAGTGGGTGACACATCCCTGTGGAGATGTCCTTAACCTGCTCAAAACCTTCTCCACACTCACAGCCTTGCCTGGGCTCTGGAAATAGCAGCTTCTACAGGAATCAGCTTTGTGAATGGGACCTGGAGAGGTCCCCTGTGCCACATGCTGCTTGTAGACACCAACTGAAGGAGGAAAAACTGCTTTGGAATTAACAGTAGACACTGCTTTTGCTGTCCACCAGTGCTGCAAAGCCCCTAGGCTGGATCGCACAGTCCTGAAACACAAAGTCAGGGAGGGGTGGTCACTCCAACCATTCGTTCATGCAGCGCCCTGTGCCAGCTCAGGCAGCAATCAGCTGTCTGGGAATGTCCTACATTATCCAGGGAGCCTTTCCCAGAGGAAGACAAACCTCCTGTGTCTGGGTGCAGGAGGGAGCACAGCACGTGACCTCCTGAAGTGAAACCTCTGCGGACGCAGCCCCGGGCTGACGGGGAGCGCTTGCGATGGGCCCTGCCCGTTTCCATCCGTCACAGGACCCAGTGAGACATGACTGATGTGAGCGGAGCTGACAGAGCCTGGAGACCACTTCCCCATCTGGGGACGTGCCACCAGGCTAGGGGGGGAAAGGCTGCCTTTTCACACGTGGGGGCTGTTTCATCCAGCAGCTCCCTTTGGACAGCGCAGGGCTCCTACAGCAGCAGCACCTGCCTCACAGGCTTGGTACGAGCTCCCCTTCCACCTCGCTGCCTCCAAGGGCACATCCTAAATTGGAAGTGACAGGACATGAATAGTCCTCCTCCCCGAAACCAGGCTGACCTCCCACCGCAGGCTGGGGATCCCCCAGTGCTGTTGTCACACTTGGACGCCCGGCAGGGGAAGGCGGCCCCGCGATTGACGGGGTTTAATGAAGACCTTTGATGTCCAAGGGAAGCGGTGGCTGTTTGGCAAGGTCGGCTGAGTCAGAAGAAAGGGGCAGGCCGAGAATGGCCAAGCTGAGCCCGTTGTGCTGGTGGGGCCCCATCTGGAGCACTCAAGAGCTGTCTGGTGGCAGCCAGGCAGGTTGGAGGTGGGCAGCTACGGGGGTGTTGGTGTCACGCCGAACGCCGGCTGCCTCCCCGAGTTACTGTCCCCGTCACTCACCTGGGGCCAGCACCACTGCCTGCAGGTCAAAGCCTGGAGTCCTCTCTCATTCCGTGTACCCCGGGGCTGAACTCACACTGTTTTACAGACAGAAATGGAAAGGTCGGTGTTTAATCAGGGAGGTTGTCAACAACCAAGAAAGTGCTTCAAGAAAAACCTGGGAACTGCAGTCAATGACCCCAAAGTTTCAGCCTCTCCTCTGGGGTTATGGACATGGTGAGGGAAGCACTCATCCTCCTGCAGTCCCAAAATACGTCTCTGTCCAGTGAAATGAAACAGCATCACCCATCCCTGTGGCTGAGAAGCCTCCATGCAGGTGTCCAGGTCAGTGTCCATGCCCCCACAGACATGCCCCATCCGAGCAAGTGTTTAAGGCTGGGTTTGTTGGGGCCTTGGGCAACCTGAGCTAATGAGTTTTATCCTTGCCCATGGCGGGGGAGTTGGAACTAGGTGATCTTTAAGGTCCCTTCCAGCCCAAACGACTCTAGGATTCTATGATATCATTCTGTGATTTAAGGCTCTTACACAACTGGAGCAGCTTCGGTGGGAAAATGAAGAAAAAACCTTGTTTTGCCCAGCAGTCTGGGAGTTTTCCCAGAGATGAGAGGGCAGATGAAAAACTCCTTTAAACAACAGGGAATTTTGCTTCATTAGAGCATGAAGATCAAGTCCATTCAGAAGTTTGAATTAGTAGCTGTAGAAATAGCCATCTGGATATTTCAGAAGTATGTCTTTTTTTCTACCATAAATATTTTTTCAATAAGAACAAAGGAAAATTAACAAAAGATACAACAGCATTTTTTTGTCCAGCTCTGATGGTGACATATTTCGAATTTTTCCCCTGACAGAGTGTGTTTTAGCTACTAATCACATTCTCATGTCCTTTCTGAGTGCCTTTTTTTTTTCACCTGTGATACAAAGGCAGCAGATTAAGGTAGAAGACCAGCCCAGTTTTACCATGATGGCCCAATCTGCAGGCACAGCATATCAGCAGAACAGGATCTTCTCAGAAACAGCAATGTTTGCAAACAGAGAAAAATTTTCAGCAAAAGGAGAGGAGCTGAGACAAGTTTGAGCAGGACTCCTGGTCAAGCCAGTGATTGTAGGTATGCACGTCCACAGCAGAAGGAGAGGGCAGATGGAGATTTCTCAGGTGGTGAGCTTTGCTGCTTCCTAAAAGGTTTTTCCAAGATTTTCTGCCCAAGTCCACCACATGGACAGAGTTACTCCCACCCAAAACATCCCTGGTTTGAGCCAGTACAAACAAGACCCAGCCCCACCAAACAGCAAAGGACCTTGACTTTCCCTGTTGAGCTCTACATTACTCCAGTGAACAATTCATTTCTCACTCAGAAGGAGATTAAAATATCCCAATAACTCCTGGTGTGGTTCAGGCAGCGTCTGAGCACCCTTTTCGATGCAGGTTGTGGAGGAAGGTGGTTGCTGCTCACGCCAGTCCTGTGGAGGAGGCAGGTTGGGGTTTTTCTCTGAGTCAATCTTATGTTCCAGAGACTGTCAGTATGTGGGAGAATGACACGGACATCAGCCACCTTTCCCGCTCCAGGAAAAGGGTTGAATGCTGCAAAGAGCCCAGGGCACACTCTGCTCCTATCACCCACCTCATGGGCTGGAAGAAGGCACTGATAACAATTTATCTTTTAATTTCTGCTTTGGGAAGTCATGTCAGGGTAGCACTGCATTAAAACCATCTCCAAGACCTTTCTGGAGGCTTCATTACAACCTTAGGAAGAGTTTTGGTCTAGTTCCCTGCGGGAATGAGGCTTTTGTGACTGGGGATGTTTCAGTCAGAGTTGGTACCTCATGAGAGGTGTGATACCCTTTCCACAGGACAAAAAGCCATGGAAGACTACACAAGACCTGAATGAACATCTTCCTCGCTAAAGAAGAGGGACCCTGGCTGGCTGCTCACGATGGTTTGGGTCCGAATCCTTCAGACTGGCCCCACAGGCTGATGCAGGAGCTCTGCCCTCCTCCCTGCACAGGCTGGTGGACAAGTGATTCATGTCACAAGAGGGGAAATGCAAGAGCGAAGCAAAATGAATCACCCTCCGCCGCAGGTCATTTAATTCATTCTCCCTCCAGGAGGCAAGAGCTTTTGCACACTAATTACATAGTTCATCCTAATGGCAGCCTCATGATCTTTTTCCTTCCTTCTTTACAACTTTCAGCAAAATGGCATAAAACCTGATGGATGTTTAAAAGGGAAAGAAGCAGTGCTACCCTGGAACAAGCCCCGTGTGCCGTATGGCTGAGACAGGACAGTTGCAAAATCCCACAATGTGCTTGTTACATGGGTTGTCTACACTGTGGTGCTCTCTCTGCTCACTGCCTCCTCTGCCCTAGTTCCCAGACTTCGGGGTATAATTATAGAAAAACAGCAACTGAAGCTGCTTTAAAAAAGATGGTCTTTTTCCATGGAAAAAGACAAAAACGCTCTGAACAGAATAACAAAAAAATCTTGGCAATGTGTTAATTTCTCTCTCTCTCTCTTTTTTTTTTTTTTTTGAGAAAGAAAGAACAGAAAATGTTTTCTCTTCAACCCCCTCCCTGCCCACCTGTTTATGGGAGAAAGTGAGGAGGAAAGAGAAGGGAAAAACCCTATGATTTTAAGCTTGTTCTTTTCAAAAGTGTTAAAACATTTCTACCAAAGCTGACATTTTCTAAGGAAATTCTCATTTTACCTGAAAATCCCCTTTGAATTCAGGAAAGTACAACTGCTTGTCAGAACACTACAAAGAAGAAGCAGATAAAAAAGCCTATTTTTTTACTTTTCTGCCTACAGCTATTGCGAGGTGGCACTGAAAACACAGACACTTTTGGGTGAGGAGCCTCAGAATGCAAATTGTGCAGCCTGAGAGGTGAGGAGCATTTTCCCTGTGGATAAGATCTGCTGAAAAACTGCCATCATGGTGAGACTTCTGTATGGGGGCTGGCAAGGCTCAGTCTTTATGATTTCAACCACATTTTGTTAACTAAAGCACATGGGGATTTGGGGCAGAGTCAGGGTCCTCATGACTGCTTGAACCCCAGTCTGTGAGGTTTCAGAGCAAGCAGGGTCCATCCAGAATCTCACATGGGATGCAGAGGCTGCAGGACCTGTCTCCCGCTGAAAGACACCAAGAAATGCCCAGGCGTAGATCTGGTGGGAGTAAGGCAGGTATGGCCTCATAGGAATGAAAAATACCTTAATTTCCCAGAATACAGGGTGTCTGAGCAGCACTGTGTGATCCACACAAGGTTTTGAGACCCCTTCAAGGAGGGTTCAGTGCTGCAGAAGGGATCAGTCGCCTCAGACTCAGGTATTCACTGCTAATTCTGGGTGCCAACCCATCCCACACCAAGAAAAGCCATGGGCTGCAGTGCCTGGCTCTTCTCTGCCATCTCCACCCTTCCCTTCCCAGCAGAAGACTGAGGATTCTTGCTGGTATCACTCCTCATGAAGGAGATCTCAGCCCAGCCCTGGGCTACATCTACATTTCTACCAAAGTGAGGAACTTATTGTGGGATAAATAGAGGAATGCAGAGAACTGGAGGCCAAATCTCTCATGCACGAGCCATGTCCTTGTAGAAGAGGAAACAGATGAGTGTCCAAACCTAAACCCAACCACCACCAACAGCTCAGAGGCCCCGTCACCTCCATCCAGGTGTGGGCTAGGAGGACAAGAGCCCTGCAGTGAAAACAAAGCTTCTTGCAAAGGCTTCCCCCAGCAGCTCCCACACTTGGAAGCACAGTCTCTCTCGCAGTGCCCTCATCTATCTGCCTGGAGTCCTGGCCTGCCTTTGATAGATGATTTTCATTAACATTTCCCCGCTGAGGCTCCCACCGCAGCCGCTGTGCCAGTGACACAGCGTGAGAGCTCGCAGAGGGGTGGATGACAAGTGATGAAATGTTGCTGCTCAGGCCAGATAAAAGCTTTTTTGGGACTGCCCCGTGCCGTCCTGTGCGTGTTTGGGTGGGACTAATGTCAGCCTGTCCACAGAGCAGTCTCAGATGGGAGAGGGAGGGGTGATTCTGCTCCAGCTCTGGCTGTGTCCTGTCTCCCTCCTTCCCTCGCTGATCCAGTGCCTCTTCTTCACCATGGGGATTGTCTGTAAATCCCCTGGGGATGATTAATGCCCTGCTGCCTGTGCATGCCCTGCATTTCTAATGTCCTTCTGCCCTCCACAGACAGAGGATGCGCTGTGGCCTCTGGGTCACTTGGGGGGATTGCCATTCCCTGACAATTCCCTGAGGAATGAAGTGCTTTACAGCATTTGATTGGGTTTATTCTCAGATTTTGTATCACCAATTCATCCCAGTCCAATGAGAACAATCAGCCCTTGGAATAAACTCCCCAGAGAAGGGTTGCATTCCCCAATGTTGGACACATTTGAGATTCAGCTGGACCATCTTTTGCCAAGAAAGGTTGAACCAGACCATCCTTTAAGTCCCCTCCAACCTGGTGTTCTGTGATTCTATGAAATTATCCTCTTAGAAAAAAAAGCAGTAGGTGAAAACACTGCATAAAAATATATTACTTCCTTTTTTTTTCTTTCTTTCTTTTTTCTCAAGGGATTTCAAAGGAAAGCCTATATTTATGCATAAAAACTTTTTGTCTGAAACATTTGGAAGTCAAAAGAACCTTACCAAGAAGATGCAGAGAATGTGTTTAGGAAATAAGTCAGAGCCTGTGAGGTCACAAAAGGCCCCTGAGCCACACAGAGCCACACAGGAGGCATAAAGGAAATGCAACAGCAAAACCCCAGCCTGTTTTACAACACCCTCTTCAATCGCTTAGCACCCATGTCTGACATTTCACACCTGAGCCTGAGCCTTTTTGGTTAAACGGGAGGTAAAAGCCTTTCAGTGGGATTACAGCTCCTAAAAGGCTGATTGTCACACACCTCAGGCTTTGATCCAGACCTCCCCCAGCCTCCCAGGGGACAGGCTCCCTGAAGAGCCAGCTCTCCCCTGATGGGCATCTAGCAGGTGTCATATCTTGTGTCACCAGCACTGCCGTGCACACGCTGCTTCCTCCCTAAGCATGAGCTCTGGAAATCGCAGCACAAAGGCAGGATTCCATAGGCTGACGCAAATCCACTTGGGAATGTGCACCTGGATTGAACCAGAGCTGTGCTGATCACAGGAGTGATCTGTGCTCCATCCATGGTAAGCACTCCCTGCCGACAGCCTTGGCCTTGCACCTTCCCAACAGGGAGCCATCCCAAAACTGAAAAGGCTAAACCTCTTCCCTGGGAAGTTTTGTTTCTGAAACTTCCAAAAGTGGCATCCACTCGTGTAACACGCAGATTTTTTCCATTTCTCCATTACAGCAGTGTCTTGGCAGCACAGCAAAGAGCCCCTGAATCCCCCTGGAAAAGCAAAAGGAGAGAGATAGGAGTAAAAAAAGGGGCTGGTGGCAGGGCAGGAGGGTCTGACATTTTCTCTCTGATCCAGAAAACTCTTGATTCCCCACGACCTTGTTAGGAGGCTGGAAGCTGCTGTTTATTCAGAGCTGTCAGACAGTGGGGCTGGCAGGAGATGGATGAGCTGTGGTGTGGCTCTGCAGAAGATGCTGTGGAGACAGGCTGCTTTGAGGAGCAGCTTGGGGAAAAGGCAGCAGGAGAAGGCTGAGGCAGGGCTGAAATGCCAGGGAAGGGACTGTCTGGCATAGCTGTGTACAAGAGACAAATGCATGGGGCTCCTCAAACAGTGACTGGAATAGCAGAGCTCTGGGATATCTTCAGGCTGAGCTGACAGCTTGGCTGTGAGAGGTCGTGGGACCCGCCCTTGGTGCCTCAGAATCTTGACCCTGTCTCCTGCAGGGTGCTGATGGGCCCTTGGTTGCAGTGCCCAGTCATCCATTGGGGCTGTTTGAAGAGAAGGGAGATGTGTCCTCCAGCAGCTCCCAGCAGGACCCCACCACACTGCCTGCTGCCAGCCCCTCATCCCACACACCAGCATGGCAAGGCAAACCCACAAGACAAAGATGCTGGAAGTTTTGCTTTATTTTTTACTGTGCCACATTAATTATGAATTTACTTTGACGTTCACTGCACTCGCAGTGCCAAGGATGTGATCTCGCCCTGCCCGGGACTTGGGTACAATCCTGCCTCTGCTCTGATGCAAAGCTGGAGGCTGCTTTATTGCTGCCCTGTGATCACTCTCAAGACATCTGACCCCGCCTTTCTCAGCTCTGCAATGATGCTCTTGTCACACTGCTGGTCTTTGCAGCTGCCCTGATGCAAGCCCACAGGAGCCAGTGATCAGGGGCAGTGTTCTTGTGCTCCACAAATCGTCACCAGAGTGCCTGGACTCTTTTGTGTGGCTGTTTCTGAAGCGGAGACTTGACTTTGTTTATACCAGATGTCCACAGGCTTTGCCCTGTCAGTGTCCCCAGTTTGTTCTGGTCAGGAGAAGACCTCCTGCGTGGACACTTCCTAGGTGGGAGAGCGAGTGCTGACAGAAGTGTGCTTTGGGAAATGAGAAAAATATTTGCCTCTTCTGTATTCAGGGCACACACACAGCCCCTTCCCAGCCCCCAGGACCTCCTGCTGCAGAGAGAGCCCTCAGTCCACATCTGAGGCAGCCTAAAAAGCTGCAGCTGTGCTCCTGCACCAGGTCCTGTGCGGGAACATCGGTGGGGTAGATATTCCAGGTGAGAAGTAAGAGAAATCTCTGGCTAACACCTGGGATTTGCGAGAGCTGGATTTTTTTCTCTGCTGTGCCAAAGGTTGCCAGTCACTTAACCCCTCAGCTGCTGGTCTATAACAGAGGTACTGATGTGCCTGGAGAGCTGTATGAGATGCTGAGGCAGCAGCCACAGAGGCAGCCTGAGCAGTTTGGCAGAAGGAGACTGCACATGTCCAAGACTTTGCTCCTGCAATGGGCTCGTAGGGTAAAATTGAGCCCCAAACTTCTCAGGGGTGATCCAGCTTTGGCTCGATCTCATCTGATCCCTGCAGCATGGTTTGTTGGCATTTTCTCACTAACGCAAACGCAGGGTGCCTACCAGATGTTTTTAGTTGGAAGCTGCATTTCCAGGAGGGTGGGATATATGGTCCCTCGGTTTCACAGTCAGGATTTTGGTGAACAAGGAGATCATATCTATACCAGTAAATAAAAGGGGGTAAGAGCAGTTGTGTGGCCAGATGGCACAACACAGGCCTAGAAACCAAACCCCCTTCTCCTCTCCAAAACCTCACCAGGGTGGCCTCAGCCATGCTGACAGCTGGGGCTGGTCCCTGCCTCATGCCAGCCCTTGAAGAGTCCCCAGGCCCTCTCTGGGAGAGGAGGATGCCGTGCCAAGGAGCTTGATGACAATTTAACAGTATGGACCATTGTGAGCGCCTGGTGCCTGGCTTAGTGCAGAATTATGAATGTTGCCTTAGAGATTTTGGGCTCCCCGTCGGTGCCTGTCCTCTCGTGACACAGAGGGCTTGAAGTGGGCACACCCAAGCATGAACCAAGCATTGGGGTGCCACCTTTACATCCCCTTTGTGGCTCTGCATAGAATTCCTGTGTCACGGAGCAGCAGGGAGCAAACCTTTTATCCTGACAGAGTGCAATGCAAAGGGATGGTGTATCCCCACTGACTTTGCATCCCACTGCCATCAGGTAAAGACTACAGGGCCAGGGGCTGTCATATCCAAAGAGGAGCTGGGCTGAGTCTGGTAAATACTTCCATGAAAACCTCACTCCCAACTCAGGATACAGAGCTCTGCACCACAGCTCCGGGCCTCTGCTGCTTTTTATCTGCTCTTCTCTCCTTTCTACTTGAGAGGTGTTCTTTTTCCCTGCTCAGGGCATCCATGATGGGGTCTGGAGGGGTTATCCAAGATACCCAGGATGTACAGTCAGGGTACAAATTGCCTGACTCACAGAATCACAGAATGGTTTGAGTTGAAGGGAACCTTAAAGATCATCTCCTTCCCAACCCCTGCCATGGGTAGGGACACCTTCCCCTAGACCAAGCTGCTCAAATATGTGCAAACTTACCCAAAATGCACCTCCTCTCTCAGGGTCATGGCATGTGCACTTGGTTGTTCATCTCCACTCATCAAGTGAGTGTTTTTTCCAGGAGAATCCTGGATGGATGTGGCCAGGAAAATCCAGATGCAGGGAAATCCAAACAGAGACAGGCACCTCTTGGAGTGCTTTACAACCCATTTGCTCAGCTCGGAGGGGCACGAGCTGCAGCACAGCAAAAACAGGGATTTTGATGTCTCTCTTGGATCAGATACAGACAGTAGCCTGTCTGGTAACAGAGAGCACTTTCTTTGATTAAAAGCTAATAAATATTCATCCCTCTCCTCCCCTGCAGTCCCTCCCAGATCCCCAGAGACAAAACTTAGACAAGCAAAACTGGTTCATTTGTGATGTATTCCAGTGCATTGCTCCAAAACACTTGGAATCCTTCCAGACAACAGTGCACGGCTGCAAGGGCTATGGATCATCAAGGAAAGGGCCAATGCTTTGCATTCACTTAAAACAAGGCTCAGGTCATAAAGGACATGCTCATTATTAATGGTGGGTGTTGGGAAGCAAAGTATAAAGTGTACACAGATCCTTATCCCCAGCTAATTCCTCAGCAAATTGGCAAAGATACATCACTGCCTGCAGAACAGGAGACAGAGAGGAATTACATGTTAAGGACAGCTCAGTTTCCCAGGAATACAGATGTGCCATCAGCTGATGAAAACTACAGCGAGCAGCAAGGGAAGAAGATATATCAGTGGTGAAGGCTGTCTCCTTTTAAGGCAAGGAAAACTAAACTCTCACCGGGAAAGAACAGATCCAAACAGATGGAGAGATCGTGGCTGGTGAAACAGCACAGGGCCCGCTGAGCTGATCCTGCTGAAACACAGACTGCCAAACCACACCACTGTCACCCAAGAGGAGATCAGAGGAGCCAAGGGCTTACTCAGCACAGAGATATTGCTGGAGAAAACCAGTCCTGCCATAGAAATACGGAATAGATGCAATACTGTGCTGTCTCAACACAGGCTTAAGCCACAGCCCTGCAGGGAAAGTCCCCTGAGGGCACTGGACTGTGGCTGGAGAAGAGCTTCCCATCTCTGGATGGAAGCCTATCCCATAGCTATCCCTGAGGTTGCTATAACCCTGTGTTTTTCCACTTCTTGCCTTCCAGTCGGAGTACAGAGCAATTATTTCTTGGGGAAGGGCTGCCTTCAGCCTGTATTGGTAAAGGGGTGCAGAAGTCATCACACAATTATTAGCAAAAGAGTAAGATTGAGATAATAATTTATATGTCACTAGTAGTAGCATATATCAGTTATAACAATTTATAACAATAATTACTATTTCTTATGATTATTACTGGTGTCACATCCAAGCACCTGCATCTCTCTGCATCCTGGGAACGTGGTGCTGGGACACCAGGCTTGGTCTCTGCTCAGAGTGAGCAGCAGCACATTATCCATGTGCTTCTGCAAGCCACCAAGCCCCAGCTCTGCACAGCACTGAGCTGGAAGCAACCCCAGCAGCACCACAGTCCTCAGCAGCATCCTCACCTCCATGCCGTGATCTCTGTGTTGTTTAAGCACAAATAAACCTGTGTCCTCTGCCTGGCCCTGTAGAAACCAATCTCTTGTGCCTCTCCTTGAATGCTAAGGCTTCAAGCTAGAGGCTGACAACAGAAGTGGGTAGAAGACGAAGTATTGCAATTTTCCAGCTTTTCTTACGGCATCCCCCAGCTTTGCAGGGGCTGTTGGGCAAACAAGAAACAAGCAGCTCCATGGCTGTGTTTCAGCTGGCACGAGCACTGCAAAGCCCCTATCGTGGGCCATTTTCTCTGCTGAGCTGAGATTTGCTTGACACGTCCCTGTGGTGGGTCCTGAGGGAGCCCAGGGTTGCTCTCTGATCCTCCAGCTGGGTCCCAGCCAGGCCCGGCTGAGCCATCCCTGCCGTGGGGGGAGCACGGCCGAGTGGGGCTCAGCCTGGTCTCAACAACAGCTCAGCTGATCAAGGCAATGGAGCAGGAAAAAAACAGTGGGAAACTGAGGATCCTCATCACTGAATGGAAAATCCCTCCCTAAGGACAATATCCAAACACCCAGGTAATGCTGGAGAGCACAAAGGCACCACACACATGGCAAAGGGACTCTGGTCCTCAGTTTGCAGAGATCCAGGCTCTGGGGTAAGAGCAGGATGCTTTTCTTTAAACAAAAACAAAACAAAACAAAACAAACAAAAACCCAAAACCCAAAAAACCCACCAAAAAAAACCCATCTAAAAAACCAAAAAAAACCAAAACCAACCAAACCAAAAAAAAAAAACCCAAAACAACAACAACAACAGAAAATCACACAAAAATCCAAACAAAAAACACAAACAAAACAAAACAAAACAAAACAAAACAAAACCCTGCCCTTTCAGAGAACTTCCCAAGGAAATGGGATGCTTGCAGTGATACCCACATAAATAACCCCTTTTTCCAGAGCCCTCATGTCCCCTTTGCCCACATGAGCTAAAAGAGCTCTCAAGGAGACAGCAAGAGCCCCATGAAATGCACAGCCATGCCATCATTTTGGGATTTAAAAGGATAAGTGGGAAAAACGCAAACTTTTTTTTTTTTTTTTTTGCTACTCTCAGTGTTCACTGTTTCAAACCCTTTTTCACATTTACTTCCCCTTCCTGTGTGGGGTCCATCAGATTTCAGCATGTTTAGACCTCTGGTAGCTTCTCTTCAGAGGGATGTCCCACAGCACAGACCTCAGGACTCCTGGAGATGCTCTGCATGTGTCAGGGACTCAGGGACGGGACAGATTTCTGCACCAGGCAGGGAGTCAGGTACATCTGGAAATTTGTTCTTTTCATTTCCTCTGTGTACCACAGGTTAACAGGCTGGCAAGCTCCATTATTCCTTTGCAGAACTCTCCTTGGTGAGGCAGCAGAAAACCTCAGACAACTTCAAGAAAAGCACTAAAGGCCCCTCCAGGGCTGCCAAAATGGGTACAGTTAAACCTCATGCTTGACTTCATCTTCAAGGTCCTCTTGCCATGGCAGTTCAGCAGGAGATAACAAGGAAAATCCTTCAGTAAATCTGGCAGGGAAAAAATAGATTTGGAGGGGGGAAAATACTGTATCATCTCCTAACTAACATCTTTTTTGTGGAGTCTATATGTGCATATATATAGGTGTGTATGCATATATATATATATATATATACACATACATATATATAATGTTCCAGTCTGTTAGGCAGGTCAGATTAGTTCATATGAGTAATTTGCACAGCTTTGCTTAACAGAAAATATTGTGCCCATGCACAAGCTAAAAAGCCAATAAAACTATTGCTTTAGATAGACAAAAATTAATCTTGGATGGGGACAATTTGCTGAAATATTCTGTAAAGGTCCCAGATGTATTTTTGCATTTGTTTGCTGTTTTGCAAGACCCTGGCTATGGTTGTTTTGTGTTCAGAAGGTTCAGACTCCACAAATAGCGTGGTTTAATGCAGGATTGTTAATGAACTTGTTCAGGATTTAAACCAGCACCAGAATCTGACCCACTGCATCTACATGCAAATACACTCTCAAAAGTACTGTGCAGAAAGTGACCTGCTTCCACTAATGCCCAGATAATGAGGAAATGAGGATTTATGCCACCAGAGACACTCCCCCCTTGGAGCACATCTTCTGAGACATTCAGTCAAGGAATCGCTTCAGCACAGCCTCCAGAGGGAAGCCTGATCATTAAAAAATGACATTTCTGTGCCGTGTGATGAATGACAATTGAGCTGGCAGCTCAGCTTTCATCCAGGCTGAGGGCTCATCCCACCAGAGCACTGATGTCAAGAGAAACAATCCCTTCCATTTAGGGTTCGGGCCAGGCTTCAAATGCAGGGACTGAGGGCAAGAGCTTGGTTTGCTGGGAGTCTCAGGCTCTGTTGCAGCACATCCTCAAAACCCTTCCACAAAGACATCCCATGGCTTAACCCCTTCGAGTGTATTTTTGCTGCTCCCAAAGCAGGCATGTCCCAGGCTATCACAGGTCCTACAGCTCCACCAGTGTCAAATTCAAAACCACAAACCACTGCCCCTTTGCACCTGAACCAAGACTCCTCCTGAAGGCAGACATTGGGGCTCAGGGTGTCCTGCTCAAAAACTGTGTGTGCCCCACACCAGGCCTGATGTATCCAGAAGCGCAGTTTGATACAGATCCCAGCCAGGAAACACAATCACTCCCCAAGCCTGGATTGCCTGGGAGATGAGGACAAGTTTATCCTTCACCAGGGAAGGAGTTGGAGCACTGTTGTGTTCATATTTCCCTTCAGTGGCAGAGCTGGGGCTCCTACAGCTGATGAGCTGGAAACCAGGGTGGCACAGGTGTCACCCAGTGAAAGACATCTGGGCTGATGTTGTCCTCCTGAACGCCTCATGTGGAATTCCCACTAGAGACAACGGGGGAAACGGATCCCTGTCAAGGTCCCCTCAATTTCTGCCTGTTTTAGATGAGAAGAGTCACACTTTGGGATAGACTTTCACATAAAAAGGGCTGAGGACACCAACTCCAGTGCAGGGCTTGTAGCTACTTCAGAGCTGACTATGCCTGTACATCCCACCTCAGGCTCTCAAGGTCCTTGTCCCAGTTTGGAGGCTTGTCTAATTCCCCACCAAAACCAAGAACCAGCTGATTCTCTCACTGTGTTGCACCACTGCTGGGGCCCACCAAACTCACTTTTCATCCCAGAAATTCCTCTTCATGACCCGGCACATCGAACAGCGCCAAGCCGACACCAGACCCTCCAAATGCTGAGATGTCATAGCCAGCCTTGTCTCACATCCTAGGCAGGACCATTCCAACCCCCCCAAAGAGGAACACACATAAAAGTGGGAGGAAATGGGAAAATCCAGCTGTGGTAATTCTGAAGTGCCTGCAAAACAAAAACAAAAACAAAAACCAAAAACAAACCCTGAAACCAATGCAAGTGAATTATTTAAGACTTTCTTCACCAGCTTTTTGATTGCTGCTTTCCTTCCATAGCAGCTGGAGGTGCCAGATCTCATCACATTTGACAGAGCGAGGTCTGTACTGTCCCAGGAAATTTTTTTATTATCAATATATTGCAGACCCCCTTGGAGATTCCTGGGGTGCTTAACTCAGCCAAAGAGTGATATATTGAAGAGTTCTATATTTTTTAATTGCAGGTCAGCAGGAAAAAAAAAATTGCCTGTAGCCACCAAAGTTCTCAGTCACTTTGAAAGGGAAAGCTTTCCCCCCTTGCACAACCTCCCAAGTATGGCATGTGGCCTAATTCTGTAACTGCAAAATAGATCTGAGTTGCTTCAAAGGAGCTGTTGTGTTCCAGCAGGTACATAATAAGTTTACAGTATCAGCTAATTGCACTGTTATATAAGGGTTCAGAATGACTTTTGAAACCAACAGACAGACTTTCTAGGTATCAAAAATATATTGTTTTGTTTGGGAACTTTTTAATAATACCTCATGATGAAGATAACCTGTGCTTTCTCCATCCTTTCCAGAGAGGATATAAATGTTCATACTGAGCAGAAAGTGCTGGGTTGATACTGAGCTGGTGCACGTCATCTCTACCTACCTCAGTGGGTCATTTTAGACACCAGCAAAATCCAAATAATGCATATAAGTCAATGGCTCAGAGCCCACGTTCACCAGAGCTATGGGGACACCATCAAATGGGATTACAATGGTTCAAGCAGCTACTGCCAACTTTTGTCCATCTTGTGTCAGGTTGGTTTGAGGTCAGCCTCACTGGTGGGAATGATGTAGGAGCACTGAAGGGAACATCTGCTCTGTCACAGCAGCTCAGTCATATCCAATTCTGACTTTGCACCCCTTACCCACAAAAGTCATGGAAATAAAAGTGAGTTTTGCCACAAAGAGCCTCTTGCTTTTATCCTCTGTCATGGGTGACACTTGAGGGCTTTGAGTCTCAGTTAAGAAAAAACTGTTTCCATTTACAAGGAGCATCAGGGCCGGGGTCACTCAAAACATGGGCACAACTTCCTCATGTACCCTCAAGGATAAATGAGCAGAATGCAGCAGAATCTGTGAAGGCTGAAGCAGAAGCAGAAGGCCCTGGGAAGAGTCACAGTACTTACTAGATGGGATGAGGGACACTCTTCCAATTTCCTGCCTGGCTATCCACACCTAGAAAATGCCCTATCCAGCAGGTACCTGGGCATTGCATTCAAAGGAACTAAAATGCCTTCCCAAGCCTGTGTTCCTTTCCTCTCCTGTGATCTGGCCCACCCAATGCACATCCAACATCCAACCCCATTAGCCCCCACCTCTTAACACCTCACTGGGCACTTGCCTGCTACAGCTGCTGCCTGTCCTGGCAGCAAAGGAAGGTGAAATCAGGAATCACCCCATCCACCTCCTCTAAGTTGCTGTGATGTGAAGCCAGCACGTTGGGGGGGACCCTCTGACTCAGAGCACACATTTGCACTTTGTTTTCAGCTATTCGCCCTTCAGAGAGCATCTGGGATTCCCCAGCTGCAATGGGACATCCATGGAGTTATAACTTTGTAAACTCAGCTCAGCCTTTCAGGAAGAGATTTCTAATTTTATCCAGGCCATTCATCCACCCTTAATTTGCAACAACGGAAAAAAAAAAAAAAAAAGAAAAAGAAAAAGAAGCTGTTGCAGGGTTATTATTAACTATTGGCCAAGACAGAATGAACTCCAGTCTTGGCTGACTCCCTCTTTGGTAGAGAGCAAGCGCACAGACAGCAGACACATTGCTGGTTTGCTTCCCAAGCGTTTCTGCTCCTGAATGAGGGTGTCTGAAAGCCAAAGCAGAAGGAGAACCTTTATTTCACAGGTGTAGCTGCATTGTACAGGCTCCACCTCAGCCAACTGGGCTTGGAGACCTTTGGCCAACCTGCAGTGCTCAGCTTTGCTCCCCTTCCACACGCTCAAAATGCCCTTGCCCTGTAAAAATGAGTGGGAAAAGTCCCCACTGGCCCCACTCAGGCTCTGAGATCAGATCTCAGACACAGGGAGGAGCAGTTTTTCACTATCAGCTTGTGAGGTTCACGTGTCCCCACTCCCCTCTGAACGCTCACTGAGAGCACAGTTCCTTGCAGTACAGAAGGACATCTTCAATCCACTCCATCAAGCACATGAGATAATCCTGGGCCTTGGTGTGAGACCAAGGAAGCAATGTTTTAGTCTTCCCCAGCACTGTTTGCCTGAGCAGAGATGTGAAACTCCCTAAGCTGGAGACCTAGAGCCAGTCAGGAGAGGACTTCCAGCCATACCCTCACACCCAGCTGTGCCATCAGTCAGTCTGCCTGTGACATGTTGGCAACAGGTGATTAATGGCAAGTGTTCAGCTATGAGAAGTCTTTTTAATAAAACAGGTAAAGTAACAAATAATAGCAGAAAGAAAAGTCAAGAAATCCACATCGTCATTAGCTGGGCTGGTAGCCCAAGGATTCAAGAAAACCCGAATGATCTTAACCAGAAATATTGCAAAGGTTATCTTTTCCCTGAAGTCTCCTACAAAACCCCAGCTATTCTTAAGCCCATTGTTGCAGGATTTGCCACGTGCTTCGTACTTTTGACTTCGATGAGATAGAGGTTTCATCTAGATTGAGCTTTTAGAATATAATGAATACTCCAAGAAAGAGAGCCTAGAATATAATATTTAAAATGCACTGATCCAACGGCACAATGATTTATCTTGGAGAAATTAATGTAGAGCTCCCTTGATTTTATGTATTTTTCTAATTCAGGTTGCCCTCAGCTGATTATCACACTTTAAATGTGTATCTATTTATTGCAAACATAAACCCCAACAAAATTATAAGTTATTCTTTCCATACAGCTGAAAGAGTTTGTCTGTGATCAAGTTTTCTGGGGGAAAAAGCTACTACTTTTCCCCAAATTCACCCTGGGAAAATGCTCTTGCCAATGCATCAGGTATCCCACTGCTCCATGAGCTCTTATTTGCATCAAGAGAGGATCCAAACAGCACCCAGGCAATCCTTCACCACAGACATAAATCAGTTTGCATCCCATATCTACCCGAGAACCTCATCCAAGAGCTTCCCACCAACAAACAAGAGGGAAGACAAATCAGGTCTCGGAAAAATACACCCTGGATATGTGAGCATGCAAAGGTGTGGGGCCTGGGGACTTCCATGGTAACTCTGTGTATAAACAGGACCAAACAGCTTGAAGTAGCTGCTTTCCTTGCAAGGCCCATGAACAAAGTACCTCTGTAGCTTGGCCAACACAGCAAGCTCCAGCCAAATGTAAATAGCCTGCGGGGCTTTTTGGCACTTTGCACTCTATTTTGCATACAGCTGGTAATGTTTTAAAGGCCAGGCCCAGCCAAGGGTAATGCTTCCAAGAACAGAGCAGGAAACACTTTGTGTACAGAAAAGAGTCCCGGGAGAAATCAGTGAAATCTTAAGACCTTTTGTGTTTCTTTCTCCCTCCCCAAATCAATCAAATCATTTTCACGTTAAAAATTTCCAGAGCTCCAGGTAGACGCGGCCACCTCGCTCCGTGCTCCGGGTGCTCGGGGAATATCTTGGGGAAGGGAATACCTTGGCTGCTGCAGGCACATAAACACTTGCTGAGCGTAGGCAAGTCCTGCTGGGCACATCCATGACGTCTTTCAGGGCAGAATTTCTGGAGCTGGCTGGCAGGAGGGCCAAGCATGAGGGATGGCACCAAGGGAAGGAGCAGGGTTGTACCAAAGCATCTGCTGACACTCCTTGAGTCTTCCACAGCACCAACACCACGGAAATACCACAGTATTTCCAGTTATCTGGATATCACTCAGCATTTTGGTAAAAATTAGCAGGACCTATGGCTTAGGATGGGTTGGTGTGATGGAGTGAGGCAGTCACTACCAAAATGCTGCCAAACCCCTGCCCTCCAGGGGCTTATCCTTGCAGGTGGGATGGGATTTCTCTCTTGATAGAACAATGAGGAACTGGGACTCCACTATTTGGTTTGTCTTATCACCTTAACACCACTATGTAGGCTATGCAAAGGACAAATCTGGCTCTCCTGCAGCCTCTCCCCCGCTCCTGTGTGCAGATGCAGATGGATTGGGCAGAGCAGAACCACGCTGAGCATGCAAGGCTGAAACAGGCAGTCACGAGGATTAATAATGCAGCAGAAATTTTGTTATCAGGTGTTTAAAATCACAGTGTACCAGCACACACATTTTGCTCACCTGGTCCTCTCCTTTCAACCTCATTGTGTGTGAGCACATTTGTACGTCAGGACCATCGTGTCCTAGAGGGAGACTGTCCTTCTGTTAGCTGTCCCAGTCACTTGATTATTCAGGGTTGAGAGATGAGTGCTGGCTGAGTTAGCAGCAGCCGTCAAAGCTGGCAGCAAAAGGGAATATATGTCAATAACTCAGAAAAGGGAAGCAGAGACAACTTGGAGAGGAGTCATCGCTACACCCACACAAAGTGAAATTGAAAGCCCTGTTTATCATGATTTAGTGTCCTTTACTTTGCATCTTACAGATGTCTGTCCTTCCACAGGTAATTCGTATGTGCAAAGCCAAATCAGTGCCCTGCAGACAGGGCTGGAGCACAATGGAAGGGTCACGCTGCAGAGGGACCCCAGGGGACAGATGGGGACTGTGTGCTGCTGTCAGATGGCACAAAGGGCTGTGCTTTCATGGCTTTGTGCTGCGGCTGCACGTGGTGGCCCAGCCAGGCAACAGAGACATGGGGGGAAAGCAGAGCTGGGATCTATAATGAAAGCCATGCATCTGAGCCCTCTGGCTCGGGACACAGCCAAAATCTCATTGTTGGCTTTAAAGACGACAGAATCATGTCCTGTCCCCTCAGTGCTCCGTCCCTTTCCCTCTGACCAAATTTGGCACATGTGTATTGGACCTTCCATGGGATGCAGAAACCCTGGTACTGCCAGATTCCAAGGAACCAAATGTGCTTGCTCACGGGGCCATGATGACACACAAACATTCAGCAAATCCCTTCCTTCCAGAGCAGGCACCCACAGGCTGCACCAGTTATGGTTTGAGATCTCAGCAGGCTGCTGAGCAGGTCGTATCCCAAACTGCTGAGAGAGGCTGGGCTCAGCCCCAGCAAGGGCCTGCAGAGCCACTTGGCTTGAACCTATAGGAAGCCAACATAAAGCTTAGTTGTCCCTCACTGATTCCAGAAGAACTTTCGCCTGGATGTCTCCAGGGAGCTCCAGTGCTGCCCAGCATCAGCTGCAATATCAGAATTCACCCCTTTGCTGGTCTCAGGGAATGGAAGTGGGATGGCCTCGCAAGACAAGCAGGCACAAATGGCTAAAAAAGCAAGATAAATATGGGACATAAATATGTGATGGTAAAGGAGGCGGTACCATAAACTTATTTTATTGCCACTTGTCTGCAAAGGCCAACATAACTCACTCCCTTTGCCTCGCTCTGTCATTTGTGAATAATGAGATGGGCCCAAACACATGCCAAGAAAAACCTCCTCACACCCCTCACCTAGGTAAGGAAATAAAGGAATGGGGGTTTTTAATAATGATCAGTGCCCTGCTCTCCATATCCTGCATACCTGATGTGGTTTATACTGATTACCAATACAGTCTGGTCATTCATGTCAGCTCCTACCCAGCTGCCCTCTGACTTAGCCCTATCTCAGGGGTTCTTCAGGAGTGATACAGGTACAGCAGAGCCCAGATTCTGCAGGCAGAGGGTCACAGTGTCTCAGAAACAGCTCCCAGCCAGTGCAGCCCATGCTGTGGGCTGAGCAGGTTTGTGCAAAGACAGCCAGCAGTGCCAGTACCTGTCCTGGGGCTGAATTAGCCCATTCTGGCTCTCTGTGGGGCTTTTGCCTTGTTTTGGCTCACCACAAGCCATACAGGAGTTCTTGCAGAGCCAGGCTGTGCCCAGAGGTGCTGACAAGGGCTTGGCCTCTGCCCCCAGCAGGAGCAGGGAATCTGCCTCGTGGTTTTAGAGATGCCCATTGAATTGCAAGCACTCTGCTGCTCATACAGGAAGATGAGAAATTAATATTTCGTACGCTTTAGCTGAAAATCATCTTCTTCCTACCTGCTCCAGAGCACTGTGATTACAGGTAGTGTTCTCCTCCCTGCCTGCCCTGGCCAGCCACATCCCCACAGCCTGCTCCAGACCCTGCATAAGCCAACATCCACCAGGAAATGTGACAGGCACGTGTGGGATTGTCTGTGCCAGAGCCAGAGCGGACAGAGATGGGTCTGGCTCGCGGATATGTAAAGCCACAGAGAGGCTCCTGGTGCCTGTGGTGGGGCTGCACTCCCTGAGCCTTTGCTCTGGCCCCACATGGATGTGTGGGCATGCCAGAGCCCACATCCACACAGCCTCTGAGCCCCACGGGGAATCCACTTCAGAGACGGGATGTCCCTGCCCTGCGCTCGCAGCCCGAGCCTCGACAGGCAGGAGGAGGAGTCAGAGCCAGAGTCACTCACCCTGTGCCAAAGGGCAAAGCAAGAACAACACAGGGAACAGCGAACAGGGGCCAGCAAAGAGAGCAGAGCCTTTTTCCAAATCCCACAAGGGAAAATTGCTGTAATGCCATGCACAGAACATCGATGTGCAGGAGGTGCCTGCTGGATGAGGCCCAGGCAGAGAGCTGGTCCCAGCACTAATCCTCTTCCCTCCTGTACAATCCAGCACTTCTGAGCCACCACGGTCCCAGGGACAAAGGAAAGCAGATGGTTCTTGCTGCCTTCCCACGAGTGGGTGACAGCAGCATTTCCCCAGCTTGCTCGGGCTGCATCACCTGCTCCATCTGGGCTGAGAGCTGGAAGCTGTAAATCAAGGTGTCCAGTGGAAGTCGAAAGGGGATAAAGCATCCTCAGTAAAATTTCTCTGACAAGTAGTCACAGCTGAGATATCACTTGATGAATGGCAGCAGAATTCCCAGTGCAAGGTGATGGATTCTCTGTGGCTGTGAGCAGACTGAGCTCTGGTGGGGCTGGCAGGTCTTTAGGACATCTGTCACTCGAGCAGGGACATGTGAGGATGTACCCAGCCACACACCCCTGGGATGTCCCCCTGCACCCCTCAGCAGGAGCAGCACAGGTAGATTTTGCTTCCAGTTGCCTCCAGCTAGGCACAGCTGACTTTGTCATTAAGCCATCAAACACAGAAGCATTAGTATTACTCCTATCTGGAGTACTTTTCTCTGCTCCACTTCATGGGCCTTGTAGATAAAAAAGAAATAGCTAATTGCCTCATCTATCAAGGGTGGTTTCTCCAGAGCAGAGGCAACAAGCAGTGATGATGAAAATGGGCCCCTCAAATTGGTTTGGTCTCTTTAGATTGGTTTACAACAGATTGAAAAAGTGTTAAAAAGTGGAGATACATGGACCATGACACCCACACCAGGTGCCGGGACATGGGGCTCACACCTTATCAGGTTATGTGCCTGGAACTGGAGCCAACACCACAGCTGAGCTCTGCTGTGATGGAAAGGTTCCCAGGGGTGAGCCCAAGAGATACAGGAGAAAGTTCATGTCCTGATTAAAACCAAGCACCCCAAGGGTTATTTTCAGCATAGTGGGAAAGTCCTTGGTCTCATGAAACAACTTCCAGCCAAATCAGGATGTACAGCCGCCCTGCAATAAATTCTCATCCCCATTTATGACATGATTATAAATGTTATAGCAGGAACTGTAACAGAGAAAATAGTCCCAGATATGGTTTGGAAAAAGCTAATCAGGGCAGGGCTTTCCATTTTTCTTTGCTTTCCTGGAGATACCAGGAATTTCAATAGATGTGGTACATCTCTGAGATATTCTGATATTCTGCCTGCTGAGCAAGAGCCCTAAGAATTATTTGCGCTGTAAAGACGTGAGGTTGTCATAGGCATCTTCCCAGAACTAAAGAATCTTATTTCAACTTCAAAACCACTTACAGTACCTGAGAAATAAAATACAGGTGCCTAAATTCACTCAGCTGGAGCACATATTGGGTGGGGTTTACTTTGTCTGTTTTCTACCTACAATTTTTTTCTCTGCCAGCTTCATGTGCCTCAATGTCCTGACTCTTAATCCTCCACGTGGGAACATGTAGCTGGCACTGCCTGGACAGAGAGGTCCCACAAAGAGCCTGCTCTCACCTAGAGAGCAGTATCACGGCCCTGATCTACTCATGACAGCAACATGCCCACGTTGCTTTTATCAGACCCGACACAGAATTGCCTCATGCATTGGGGAAGATTTCTGAGAGATGAGGCCCATTTTTCAGCTCAAGACTTCAGTGCTCAGCAGATGTGATTGGTGGAAGAGGAATTTAGGCAAAAACACTTGCTTCTCACTAAAAAAGAAGTAAGTTTAAACCTCATTTATTCTTGGGAAAGATCCAGTGTCATTTTGTGACTGGTTGATGCATAACTCAAGCATGCTGGAAAACCAGTCTGGTTTGTACCCAGGGATAAAAATGTGCATGACACCCAAGGCCTTTCCATCCATATCTCCCTTTCTGCCAGGCCCAGCCACAGAAGCTTGTTCAGCTGAGAAGGGGAGTGATAGAGCAGCTTTGATGAGTGTCTGGCATCCAGTCAGGGTCAACACACTACAGTGTGCTCTGGTGATGCTCCAGATACAACCTGCACATGGCAAAGTCTATAATACACACCACTGCAAGACAATCCCTCTCATTTCAGGGAGACTCTTCCCAAAGAAAGCAAAAAAAATTAAAATCCAGAGATTAAAAAAAATAAAATCTACAGACTAAGATGACATTTGAATCAGGTCCTGTTTTAGGTTCTGTTAGCTGGAGCAGAGATCCAGACTGTGTTGTGGCATGTCCAGATCCCCAGGTGAGGGACTTCTGAAGAGCCTGGAAGTCACTGTTTGAGTGCCATGAGCTGCTAAGCAGCATCTGGGAGCTACAAAAAGTTACCAAGTCTCCTAAACTCTGTTCTTTCTTTCCTTTCTGGATGAGGACAAACTTTTTGGAGGACTGGACTGACCCTGTACTTCCCTCCCTTATCCTTCAACTCTCACTATTCCCTCCCCTGGGGTTGGTACCAATCTACAGGTACAGCACATCAGTTAAGTGGGTGGGTTAAGAGGGGAAGGGTGACGTTTCCTAAGCACTGGGACTTTCTGAAGTTTGATAGAGATCACAAACTTCATCAGGATGAAGATCATTTCTTGTGCATGACCCTAAAACGTGGAGGCTCACATCCTTGGCAAAGGGACATCAAGGTGAAGATGTTAGCTGGCAACAAGTCCTCAAATAGTCCCCACTGGTGTGACAACCACCTTCTTGGTGAACACCAGGGTCTGCTGAGGGAGCTGAGATGCATGAACATCTAAAACAGGGGCTTGCTCAGGCACTCAGGAGGATCTCAGCTGTGCTTTCTAGCAGGTGATGCTCAAGAATGACATCCTTCTGACAGACATTGAGCTGGACCTGTAATCTAAAATCTGTCACTGCTGCAGAAACTGTTACACAGGGAAAAAAAGTCACGTGGCTGTTACCCTTTAGCACTTTGCCTTTATCTTCACAGTAACTTGCCTTCCTCCTAATACAGATTAGATTAACAGTGACAAGGAATATGATGGAGTTTAACCATGTCAGACAGCTGGAGAGCTGCTCTGATGATGTTTAAACCAACCAGTAAATTTCTGGGGGGGTTGGTTTTGGTTTACTGTGGAGGACAGGGCCAACACAAGACAGTGGGAATAAGGGGGACCTGACAGCTTCCAGCATCTTTGCCGGTATCTGTATTTTCCCCATGCATTTATATGCCCTTAAAATCTGCAGCCAGTGTGGGAAATTCCTAGAAATGCCTCTTACCTCTTAAGACCCTCTGTCTCCAGGGTCACATCATCAGCTGAAGTACATGGAGCTACACTCAGATACTCTTTGCAATGAGCATGGTGAGGCCCTGGCACAGGGTGCCCAGAGAAGCTGTGGCTGCCACATCCCTGGAAGTGTCCAAGACCAGGTTGGACAGGGCTTGGAGCACCCTGGGATAATGGAAGGTGACCAAGCTCATGGCAGGGGTTGGAATGAGATGATCTTTAAGGTCCCTTCCCACCCAAACCATTCCATGATTTTGTGATTCCATTGCAGGTGCAGCTTGGGCTCTTTGTAATAGCAGAGACTGGTGTGGAGCATTTAAGTCGTGCAGACTGAGTGCCAAAGAGGGAGAGTAGTTATTCCTGTGGGGCATTAAAAGTGTCCTGGGCTCTTTGATGAGATGTGTCTCTCCCACATTAGGTCAAAACACCTAATGAATTTAACAATTGCTGTTTTCAGAAGGGGTGACTGCAGTAACCAGCCTTACAGATGCAGCTGCCACTTCCCAGCTGATGGAAGAGGTTATCAGAGATGGTCATCTTCAGGAGTCTGGGGATTTGTCTGAACCAACATCTGAAAATCCTTCAGTGCTTTCCTTGGACTTGGGCCACTACAGGCAAGATCCAGGTTGGCACTACTGCACTGCATTTTGGATTGTTTTGATGTCTGGCTACAGTCTGCTTTGAACAAGTGTCCATGAAAGATGTAGCCCTGATCACATGCTGGCCTTATTTAGGTGTTGGCCAGGGGAAGGAGGATTAGACCTGGCCTTGGAAGTGCTACTTTTTTATTCCTCTTACTCTTCCTGTGCCAGGTGGCCTTGGTAACCTCACCCAACACTTCTTCTGCCCCATCTCATTCACAAGAGGAAGATTGCTCTACTCTGTCTTTCCAAGACTTGTCCTCTTTCAGTGTTAGGCTGTATTACTGATGATATTTTTCCTGTTTTCAGGTAAAATGCTAAAAGGTTACATCCTGGGGGGAAAAGTGTGAGGACCCTCTTCTCCTTGGGTTTATAACCTCTTGCATACTCAGGGATTTGTGTCATTTAAATTAAAAAGGGGGTTGGAGGAGAATTCCAGCCTAATTACACATTACAATGGTGTTGTGCTGCTTCTGGGAGACCAGCCAGGCATCTGGAAAGAGGTTCAGCTCCCAGTGGGGGTGAAGTGACAGGACAAAGGAGAGAAGGCTGGAGAGTAATCAGACACAAAATACAACCATAGGAGGGTGGCTCAGCTTCAGCCAGGAGCTGGCAATATTGCCCACACCAGGCAGCATGGACGTGGCAGGCACGTGGCCAACCTCAGAGGTAAATCTGGGTCACAGTGGTTTGAATTCTGGTGCCCTGGGCTTGCCCCTTCACCTCGCTGAAAGCCTGGCACCAGGAGCACGCTCGAGTAGAGCTGAGCCGCTCACTTGCCATGGGCCACCTCAGAGGTTTTTCAGTCATCCCAACACCAAGGCCAAGAGCTCTGCTCCCTTTGAAACACCTTGGAGGCTGTTTCAGTTATCCCAACACAGTTCCTAAGAGCTCTGCTCCCTTTGAAACACCTTGGAGGCTGTTTCAGTTATCCCAACACAGTTCCTAAGAGCTCTGCTCCCTTTGAAACACCTTGGAGGCTGTTTCAGTTATCCCAACACAGTTCCTGAGAGCTCTGCTGCCTTTAGGACACTTTGGAGGTTGTTTCAGTCATCCCCACACAGTGCCAAAGAGTTTTACTCCCTCTGGAACACCTTGGAGGGCCTTTAAAAATATCATCCTAACACAGTGCCCAAGACTTCTGGTTCCTCTCTCATCAATGCGGCAGCTCTGCACGTTCTGTGAGAACCTCACCTACTTCCAAGATGCTGTTAAAATTATCTCCCAGCTTATTCCTCTTGCACAAATTCCCAGGGCAGAGGTAGGACTACAGGACCACCTTCCCCACACTTCTCCTACATCCATGAGGTTTCCCTGGCCGAGACCAGCAGCTGTGGATGGTGAGTAGACACTGAACTCGTGTCCCTTGCAGACAAGGGTTAGTTTCGACTTTCTCAGCATACAAAGCTCAAAGAGGCTGCCCTGGCAGCTGCTTTTGAAAGCTCTGCTTAAGTGACTGTGAAGGGCCAGATGGACTCCAGCCCTGAAGACTCGAGTGCCCTATTTAGAGGGGATGCAGTAAGTTTTTGTGTGCAGGCTGTTTCACTACTCTCCAGCCCTGGTTTGGAGGACTCCATCCAGGCTGGATCTCCAGATCCATTCAGCCCTGTCAACAGACTGCAGGCACAAGTCTGGAGAGCTGAACTGCAAGGAGCCAACCCATTTCACCAGCCTTCAGATGACAACAATCCTTTCCAACCCACAAGCCCGTGAGCAGAAGAGGGGAAAGACTCCAGATTTTATTCTTAATTCTGAAAGTTATTCATCCTACCCCTGTTCCCCAGCATTAGGAAGGACAACGTTCCCTTATATGGTGAAGGAGAAGTGGGGAATATCTGCAGCACATTCTCACATCCGTGCTCAGCTGAGCCTGGCAGCGCGTCCTGGGGAATGCAGAGGTCGGAACCGCCAACAGCTGTGGAGCAAAATCCCTCCACCCTGCTGTGAAAAGGGGATGAACAGATACGGGTGGAAACGTTGTGAAACGGGTCACGTTAAGCAATGCTGCTCCGTGGGTCTGTGGTGTCTGATCTGGGATGTTTTCCCATGCGAGTCTAGAGCCCAGCAGGAAAAGGCGACTTGCAAATGTGAAAACAAAAATAAGAAAACACTGCAGGGCCAGCTCCTGGAGAAGTCACTAAAATGGGGCACTTAGATCCCCAAAGGACCCCGAAGGAAACTGGTCCTTACTAAAACAAGCAGGTGCAGGTTCCTCTAATGAAATCCTCCAACATCATCTTGTCTGATGTGAAGGTCAAGAAACTGGGGAGGCTCAGGGGGAAGAAGGAGATTTCAGACAGGCTCTTCAGGGAGAAGGAGGACAAGACCACTGAGAAGATCCTTCCAACAAACAGCACTAGGGATATACAGAGGGACATGGTGCCTCATTTCTCTGTCAATGGAGAATTTGGGAGTTTTAAATACCAATACCACCTCATGCACAAGGCACATCTGAAGGGTTGCCCAGACAGGTTTTTCCCAGTTATTGACAAAGCTCTTAATCACATTGATTCCTCACACCCGGTTGTCCCAACTTCTTTCAGAAGGATCAGTAGGATCCTTCTCAGAAGGATTCAGTAGATGGGTTTAGTTTTTGCAGGACCCTGCATGCACATTAAAGAGACCTAAGCATGTTTTTAAGTGCAATCCACAAGACTGAGCCCTCTGGGCTAATAAAAAGCCAGCCTGTAGTCCTGAACACATGGCATGCATGGCATCTGTAAAGTGAAACCCAGAGCGGTGTGGCCACGTCCAAACTGGACTCAAGCACTGCCTGGGGTCACGCTGTCCCAGGCCAGAGCAGTGCCAGGGGTGTACTGCTGATGGAAATGAGCCTGGCTGTGACCTGCTGGTCTCACAAAAGGGTCTTTCCAGGACACCATATCCTGCTCTGCCCTCCTTCTACTTTGGCCCTGGCTCTGCAGACAAAATCCCTCAAGGTAATGGTGCAGAGAGGAGGCCTTTAGGCACCAGGGCAGCAAGGTGGGCTCAAAGACACCTGGGTTTTCCTTCCTGCCTCCCACATCCAGTCCTACCAGAGGATATTCCAGGCCCAAGGACCAAGCTGAGATCAGAGGTTACCAGAGTTTGTCTGGGCTTGGAGAGGAGGAGACAGACACAACCTCATCTTGACTGCTCCAAATATCTTTCTTCTGATGAACATTTGGTTCGACGTGGGATGGGACAGCAGAGAGGAATGTTCTGTTTAAGTCACTTGCAGCTGGCTGAAAGGGACACACACAGTTTCAGAACCCAGCAGTGCTGCTCATAAGCCCCCTCACCACCTCCTCCCCAAGCAGCAATGGATGCTCTGGCAGTCAGAGCCTTGCTGTGTCAAGCTCCATATTTGAGAAACAAAACAGAGGAACTGTGATTTTCAAAGGTGCCAAGCACTTTTAGTTTCTTTTTCCCATAATGGCCTTTGTTGCTTTTTTAAAAGTAGAACACTTGAAAAAACCCTTTAACATGTAACTAGTGTTTGGGGAACATCCTGTTCCAGAACACAGCTTTACACATCAGAAAATGGTCTGATTTGCAGGAAAGACCTTTCCTCCCATAGAGCAGGTTTTGAAAGACAGGCACCTTAAAAGTATCTGGATTCAACAGTCTTAAAAAAAACCCCTGTTACCAGGCAGTGACCCATCCAATGTCTCCCAGCACAAAAACCCACCACCTCTGTGTTCTGGAGATTATGCAGCCCTGGAAAAACCTATAACCCTGATGTTGTGATGAAAAATACTCCAAAAATACTCCAGCACTTTGATTTTCTCCTGCAGGTTGTATGAGGAGAGGTGTGTGGAAGCATGCTCTGTGCCTTCTCCAGGTCAGCCCTGCTCTGGCTGTAAACACCTTGACCCTTTCTGCCAGCTCTGTAGCAAAAACATCCCTGTCCAAAGACCTGGAGGGAAAACTGCTTTCCCTGTGTTGGGACAGAGGTGATAGGATAAGGATGCACAGGAAAAGTTGGGTGCTGGCTAATTAGGCTTTATTTACAAGCAGGTAATTAGGTGTAGCTGCAGTACTCATAGCTGAAGTGAGGGACTGGATGTCCCTTAACTCTGTGGTTCTCCAGGAACAGCCTGTCTGGAGACAGCCTTGAAGGATGGTGGAGGAGGACAAGCAGACTCCAAGTCCCAGGAGTGAGCCAGCACAGGAAGGGAATTCCCAGACTGCTTGTATTCTCCCACTGTTGTACAGCCTGGACTTTCAGGTTGTTGTTCAGACTCCAAGTATGGAGCTCGTGGATACGGCAGTGAATAAAAAGTACCTTTCACTGCCAGTGTCAGGATGTGTGTGCCCTGCAGGTCAGCCTGCAGGGCAGGGGTCCTGTGCTCTCCATCTCCAGAGCATGGCTGGGATACAGCCACCAGCAGGTAAAACCTTCTCAGGAAAAGAACACCAGGGAGGAAATGGCCTGGATTAAATGGATTCAGACAGGTTCCCCAACCTCTGGCAGTTTTCTTACCTGTTCTGCCTCCTCCTTGGTGGGGGGATGTCAGATGTGTGATGTGCTCACTGCACACCCTCTGCTGCCACACCCAGTGGGGCAGTGAGCACAAAATCCATTTCCTCGCCCTTCCCAGGCTCCCAGCTCTTGTTTTTAAACCAGATTTCCCCTGGATCCATCAGTTCTTTCACAGTCAGAGAAGATCCCAGCAATGCCACTTTGACATGTCTGTGTTTCTCACAGGGAATGATCAAAACCAATGACACATCTCAGTGCTAAGATCCTCTGAGACATCCTCTGAGACCCTGAAGTGGAACAATCCCTGTTTCATGCACATAAATATAGTTTAATTGGCTCTATGTGAGGCTCTGGGAATGCTGCAAGGATGAAGCTCCCCTCAGCCGAGTGCCTCGCAAACAAATACAGAGACAAGTTCCCTGCTCTAAGGACCTTCACCCAACCTTCCACAGCTGATGCGGTGGAGAGAAAATCCTGCTAAAGAAATGCTCCCCAAAAATGAGGTGGAAGCGCCCTCTTGTGTCCTCGGAGGAGGCAGTGTGGGATCGTTATCCAAAAGCAGGTGGGGAGCAGGGAGCGCTCCCAGTGTGACACCAAAGCTCCTTCTTTTACTGCAAACGTGGTGGAAAAGACTGTGCAGAGGTAGAATGGAAATGGGTTCTGTCACACCATCAGGACACCCAGCACAGAGCCCACCGCACTCAGGCACAGAACTGTGGGCAAGAAAACGCCAGATGGGGGACAGCAGTGAGAGGATTTGGGAAAATAAACTGCACAGGAAGTTAAAATAAATTATAATTATGTTTTCAGAGTATTTCTGCCTTCTAAATCCTTTCCAGAGCAGGATGTGGTTGGGAGGCTGGCTTAGGGCACCTTTCAAGGAAGCTTTTATGCCCTGAACAAGCTCTAGTCCCTCCCACTCCCCACTCTCTGCTTGGCATAGGGCTCCTTCAAGTACAAGGTCAGCAGGGAAGGGGGTTAGGTAGCACTGATGGCCTCCATCCATGGAAATCCACTGATGGCCTCCATCTGGCCCCTTTGCTCCCTCAGCTGAGATGCATCAGGGGGAGCAGGTGGGTTCAGGTCTCCATGGAAAGGCAGAAGCAAACTCTGGGCAGGTGGTTCAGGGCAATCCCCATAAAACATCTATTTGGTGAAAACATCTATTTGGAAAAGACCTATCTGGAAACAACCCTTTGGCAGCCCCCCAAAACCTACAATTTTCAATTGTCTGCCTTCTTTGAACGGACAAACTTTTCAAATGCTCTTTGGGGTACCCTTGGCTATTTCACAATAGCCAAGTTCTGAAGTCAGGGGAGCAGTGAACAACAGTCCTTTGAGGTGAAAAAACTGCAGCAACCCAATCTTGGTTATGGAAAACATGTGCAAATCTCACGACAAACACCATATTTAGAGTATTTGCCTCTGCAGGCGTGAAGACAAGACACAGAACAGGGCTGTAAACAGAGAAACAAAGCTCAGAAATGTGCAGAGCTCACAAGCAAGGAGAGGGGACAATCAATCAGGGCTGTGAGTCTCTGGAGTTGGGGGTTTATACACAACATCTGTCCACAGGTAACCCTGAGTTTGCTGTGCTGACAGAAGTATTTGGTTGAGCAGAAAGAAAAAACAACCTCCCCCTTGCCGTGTGTGCTCTGGGCTCGCTGACTCCTCTCCATCAACACCCCACAGATCCCAGAGGGTTTTGTCTTGTCAGAGGCAGGAGAAGCTCCTGAGGGCACACCCTGCACATGCCTGCCCCACACTCGTCCGTATGTCCCCACGTGGCTGCAGACAGACTCCCTCTCTCCTGGCGGGGACATCCCCGGGGCTGTGTTTGGCAGCTGTGGGATCCACACAGGCAGCCCCCGAATCCCTCAATGATTGCACCATTTCCTGTGGCCAGAGAGCACTTTGTGTATTTTGAGTAAATGGTGGCACCACAGGCTGGGTGGTTTCAGGCTTCACAAACCTATTTACAGAAAAAAAAGGAGAGCTGGAAGCAATCTCTTATTTTTACCTTTTCTGCCTTGCAGAGACTCGCAGAAGCACGCCACTGTTAATAAGAACAATAATAATGCTGAATAAATCTCACTCGGAGCCTACTTTGGTATGCAAATGCTCCCTCCTTATTTGCATCTTTCCAAAGATGCACGCAGATATGAAACCAGATCTATTCCTTAACAGTTGCATAAGGTTGGCATGTGAAGACCTTCAAGATAATTACATGGGATTTGGGAATGCAGCTCCTCAGCGAGGACTTGCACGAATTAAAGTGGAATAAAACTGATACCCAGCCACTTCATCTACAGCCTGCAAGCCCTTGCAAAAAAAAAAAAAAAAATCTGCAAAAAAAACCCCATCTGCACCTTTCAACCTTACAGTTCCCTTTGANGGTCAAACCAGGCTTGATGGAAGAAAAAAAAAAACAAAAAAAAAAAACCAGCTGTTTTTCAGGCTAACAGGAGCAGTTTGGAGTCCTAGCACACAGAAGACCGATGCAATTCCAGCCCATTCCCCATCCCCTGGCCCAAACCCGTTTCCCTGCTCCTAACCACGCACCAGGAGGGAACTGAGCCCGAGGACCGGAGGAGGGAGGCAGTGACAGCTGCCAAGTGCCCCAGCCAGCTGGAGAGAGGCCGAGGATGGAGCAGGGCTGTGTGAGCAGGGCCCCGGGGAGGTGCCCCGGCTCCTCCCAGCATCCCTGGATCCTGGTGCGGCCGTTCTGCTGCAGATGCGCTCAGGGCCAGACCCCAGCTGAGAGCGATGCAACAACACACATTTTCCTCCTCGTGAGACCAGGGAAGCCGGGTTTGCTGCCGGGGTTTCGGCAGCGGTGCAGTGAGGCAGGGCTTGAGATGCTCCTTGGCTCCCCGCCCGCTCTGCTGAGCCTGGCGTGGGGAGCATCTCCCTCTCACCCAGATACACCCTCGCTGACATTCCCCAGGCAGATCTTAACAGATTTCCCACTTCTTGGCTGCAAGGCTCGTGGTCAGGGCTGGCAGGCAGCAGCTGTTCAGCCAGATCCCCCAGAGCTGCTGCCTTTCCTCTGAGTCTACATTTTCAGGTACAAGAGTTTGTGCTGCCAAGAGCTTCTAGTGCAGGCACAGGGAAAAATAAAAACACACTCATGGTCACCAAACCTTTGCACACTTTTCAAGCAACCCAAAAATACACTGCAAACTGCACAAGGGTGTGTTTACCAGGGATGCTGAGAGGCTGCTGTTGCCTTTCCCCTTCCTTTAGCATCAATCAGGGCAGTGTGTATGCTCCAGGCCCTTGAAGAAAACAGGGAGAAGCATTATTTTGTGGCTTTTGCCCCATATTTGCCCACAGAGTACAAGAGCGCAGCGCATGCACACTGTGCAGTTTGCAGACACAGAGCCCCCACGGTGTCTTAGAGGCAGCCAGGAAATATTTCCTCCTCACAAGAAATGTATTTCTGCTGGTTTTAATTTTCAGAGCTTCCCAGGGGGGAAATAAAAAAAGATACTTTTCAATGAGAAACTGAAGCCTGAACGATCTGCGGCTTCGCCTTCTGCTGGGTGGAAAGAGGGTGGAAGGAACATCCACCTCCGAACACTTCCATAAAACCATCTCAGGCAATCACCCCTTTTCACGGGGAAAAGCCTGTGAAATAAAAACATAATCAGCCCGAAGGGACTCTGCAGCCCCATACAGTCAGAATATGATGGTTTATACACTAAAGATTGAAAAGATGAGGTTTTCCCTTGAGAAAAAGCAGTGCCTGGGATGAGCAGAGCACTCAGCATAAGGAGAATCACCCAGCTTTTAGCTGTGTGGGCTTATTTTATTCAGAATTAAAGGTAGCTCTGTTTTTCTTTCTTTTCTTCCTTACTGCCACACAAACAAGCAGTTTCCCTGCTATGATAAATGAGTGAACACTTAAGGAATGGGACCTATATCCATGGAAAGGTATGGGAGAAGTCAAAGGGGATTTATGGGACGGTCGTTTCACTTGGAAAGCAACTCAGGGAAGTCTGGGGCATTGATCCACAGGCACAGCTGCAGCAGTGTATCCTGCTCTGTTCCCCTCCCAAGCATCAGCACGGAGGACCCACGGTCAATCACTGGATCCAGGAGGGGTGGATTCAGCTCAGGATTCCCCCAGATGGAGGCAGCCATGGGGATGGGCACAGACTCCACCCGGGAGCAGGGTAAAACAGGGTATAAGCAGCAGCATTTTAGGGAGATGAGTCGTGTTCTAAGAGGGGGAGCTCACACCCCTGGGATTAAGATGCACCACAAGAGGCTGTGAGCACTGAGAGGAGCCCATCGAGGTGCAGCATCTGGCCGTGGTGCAGATGACTGAAGACATGGGAGGAGGATGTAGAGAGGTGGGGGTCAGTCTCTTCTCCCAAGTAAGAAGAGGTAGGATGAGAGGAAATAACCTCAAGTTTCACTAGAGGAGGTTGTGGTTGGATACCAGGAACAATTTCTTCACCAAAAGGATTATCAGGCATTGGAATATGCTGCCTTGGGAAGTGGTGGGGTCACCACCGTGGAGGAATTTAAAAGGAGTGTAGATGTGGTACCTAGGGACATGTTTTAGTGGTGGACCTGGAAGTTCTGGGTTAATGACTGGATTTGATGCTCTTGAAGGTCTTTTCCAACCTAAATGATTCTCTGATTCTCTTTCATGCAGAGAGGATGCTCTGGTGAGTCAAGAAGAGACATCATGGAGTATTGCATGGGGCGAGCTCCGGTCCTCGGGGAGGTGGAGGCTGTGTCTGAGTGCAAACCCAAACCAATAAACACCAAAACCCAGCAAACACCAAACAGACCTGCTGCTGTCTCTCAGCTTGGTCCTGTGCACAAGACAGTCAAATTTGGGCAGCATTTCAGGCTGTTTTCTACTCACTAACCCCGACAGGTCCTACAGGCTGTGCCAGTGTTGTTCTCAAAATCAGACCCTAAAAATCCAAATGAAGGCTACCAGAAGTCTTCTCTGCTTTTCAGTGTATTGGCACCAGTGTTTCATTTCTTACAGTCCAGAATGAACTTCGTATTCACACACCCTGAGCTGGTGGTGAATCTGTGGCAACACTGATGTCCTGAGAGCCACATCTTGACTCCACTGAAGTCCAAGATTTGCTGCATTTCACTTGCTGAGGCCAAACAGGAGCTGCAGTTGCCCTGGGATGCCCCCATACCCTGAGCCCTACATCCTTGGCCATCTCTGCAACTCAACCTCCACCTGAACCTGAGACCATAGAATCCAAAAACTTCAAAATTTGTGTCTTTTCATTTCCTTGGGGAAGCCAGGGACTTATTGAAGTGGAAATTGCCACCACAAAACCCAGGAACTACAGCGTTCCCCCAAAAAAACCCCAAGCTTTCCACCCTGAAGGAAAAAAATCGGAAGAAAAAAACTTGGCAATCAGGGAGTATTCAAAGGGAATGTGCATTCATGAAGGCTCTTGCAGCAGTTTTCCTGTGCTTCCCACAGACCAGGCATTTGTGTTCCTACCTGTTGGGTTGAGACTGGAGCCCCACAGTCCCAGGCAACACACGTGGGGTCCCTCCCCAGCACGTGCCAGGGCTGGGGAAGCTCATTAAAATGGACCAAGAACTGTGCCAGCTGCAAATGCAAAGACAGGTCTTTTCAAATAAGCCCCATTAGTTCCACATGTGCATTTGATAGATAATATTTTTTTTTTTTTTTTAGTTATGTAACATGAAACCAATAATTATGGAAATGACTGTGAGGATCCAGATAGTCTCCACAAGAAAAAGGCAGAGAGGGGGAGAGCAAACAATACCAGAGACTTTGCAGGGATTTTTCCTCCCTTAATGCACCCATCCTTAGCAAACTGCTCGTGCAGAGCCCTGCCCAGCAGAGCAAAGGAAGGGAATTGACTCTGGGAGCTTCATCTCCCTGGAGCTGCACAGAGCCTTCAGCTGCAGGATTAAAAGCTGGCTGTGCAGTCACATACCCAGCCCTGAGGCCACACAGGCAAATGGCTCTCCTCACCCCCAAAAAATGTGGAGAATGTGCTGGAAAGAGTGCAAAATCTGGTTCTTCCCTCAACTGCTTGTAGCTAGTTTACTGTAAATTCCTTGGTTGGGGATCAAATCTGGAGGAAACAAACATCACAACCAGTATTTTTCAGAAAACCATTTATGCTTCAATCTGTTTATGACAAATAGCAGATCTCTATTCACACCCAAATTGGTTTATTCTCTCTCATGCTTGCCCACACCCCACCATCCCCACTCACCCTCATCTGACAAGCAGACTACAAATCTGTGTGCAGCAAAGCTGGGCACATGGGGGGGCAAGAAAGAGGAACACACAGGTTTTTAGTGGGAATACAGCTATCAAAACAACATTATACAACTGGGAAAAAAAGGCTAAAAAAAAAAAAAAAGTAGAGGTGATTATGTAAACTGCTGTCCCTGTCTGGTCAGCACAAATCTCATGTGGGCTTAGGTCAGTCTGTTGGACACAGCTAGAAATAATTGTCTGTGTTAAACATTAGTAGCTCCCAGTTCAAAGTTCCCTGTGAGCTGCCCCCGTTCCCTGTCAGAATTCCCTGTCTCCCTCAGGTGAGATGCAGGCAGCACTGCCCACCCCTGCCCATGTCCGTGTTGGAGAGCTCAGCACTTCAGCAAAGAATGAGACACCAAACCTCAGCTTCCAGCCTGGATGCTCCTGGGTGCTGCCCATGCAGTGTCTGACCACAGCAAACAAAACCAGAAAGCAGAGCTTATTGTTCCTGGTGTAGTGGTCAGGAGGTGTCCTGGGCACGCAGTGAGGCCTCAGAGTGCCTGGAATAAAACTCCAGCCCCTACCCTGGAAAAGTCCTGGGATGCAATCACAGGACAAGGAAGGGTGGGTGGCTCTGACAGGTAGAGGTGTGACCCTAAGGAGGAGCATGGCAGTGCCATCATTTGCTGCCTGTGGAGGCATCTGGAGAACTTTCTACCTCCCTTCTCATATTCTGCAGGGAAATCCCCATTGTTTGAGGAGAAAGGGTGTGGTTTGGCTGTTTGTCACTAAAGGAGAGAAAAGGAAGCTTGGGTTCTTAAAACCTCTCAGCTGCCTTCTCTCCCCAGGTGTCATCAGGATAGAGACACACACGAGTAACGTGGTTGTTCCCATCTTTCCGCAGGAAGTAGAGGAGGTATTTGAGGCTGGCTGCTCTTTCTATCTTGGCCACCAGTTTTTAATTAGAGTTAGAGACATCTGGAAAGGCCCTTCCAGAGGTACAGTCACTGCTGAACTGTTTGCTTCCCTTGAGGAACACGAGCAGAGCAGCCAGAAAAAAATCTGTGTCCCAAATATGTCAAGGGTTTCTGGAAAGAGCATTTGGGGACTGATGATCCTGAATGATCCTCAGAGCACCTCTTTACCCCTTGTCCTCCACCTGGGGGAACTGCTGAAGCTCAAAAATCACATCCCAGCAAAGCTTCCAGTTTCTACAAGAGATCTCTTCCAAATTCTCACAAGGTAAGACACAAAACCCAAGAGTCTTCAAGAGTGATTATTTCCCTTCCTTGGTTGTTGGAAGAAAAGTTGTTTTGGGGCTGGTACATCCACTCCCTCCATCCTCTGACTAGTCCCACACTGCCTTGATTTGCCACCTGGAGGCAAATCAATGTGATTCAGGCCCCTCTTCTTCGTTACAGCTCAGCATGAAGAATTCCTTCCCATCTTCCCACAGATCCCTGCCAACAGAGCAACCCCAGAGCACCGCTAACAGCGAAGACTGAAATCGCTGTGAGCTGAGCAAGGCCCCCAGCAGAGACAGTAGCTGAGGAATCAGCCTAAGGCTCTGTAATCCTGGCAAAAACAGATTCAAAACACACTTTATCTAGTGAGGGTGTCTCAGAGCTGTGCAGGGAATTGTTTCATGCAGCCCTTTTATGGAGAGAGGAGCTGCAGAGCAGTAGTCCCTGAAATAATTCACAGGGCTTTTAGCAGCCTCTATAACTCACTATTGGAAGGACTGCAGTGCTCATTGTTTCACTCTGGCAGCCAAATCCTCCTCCACTAAAATAAATAACTATCAAGGATGCATCCCAGCTTCAGAGCTTTGGTTTGCCCACGCGATTAAAACCCTTCCATCCTCCATCAGGTTTGTCTCTCAATAGTCCAGCAGCTGCTGCATTCACTGGTATCTTCCCATTACCATGCAGGGCATCCTGCACAGTCCTCCAAGAACTGAATTGTCCATCAGTTCAGGGAAATCCTGTCACAAACCTGAGCATGTACAAAGCCAGGGCTGAGCTCCAGGCTGGATCTTAGGCGCTGCTGCAAGGAACTCAACTGAAACCGTGACCAGAGTCCACCATGTGGAACTAAACTTCTTGTCTCTATCCACAGAACAGAGAATTAAAATCATTAGTGCCTCTCAGTTGTTTTAGATGCTGAAATAAAAGCCCAGTAAAGAGGTTTGTTCCAGTAAGAGCTGAATCAGAACAGATGGAGAAGTGCAAGCTATTATTTCATACAGCAGTGACACGGACACTCCATTTGTTTATCCAGATCTCTGCCTTGTCCTGACTCACTGGTTTCTCATCCCAAAGATTTCTTGCTTAGTTTAGTCATTTTTGGGTAAATTATTTTCCAGCTTTTGATGTCAAACATAGCTTTTCTTGTTCATTATAAACCAGCACAGTGATCTGCTCTTACTTGTGCACTGGCTTTGCTACTTGGTCAACTTTCCTCTGTGAGCAGAATAAATCCCAGGGAGAGCTTCCCAGTAACCCAGTTATTATTGGGTGAAAAGCAGTTCTTTTAGAGGCCAAGGTGCTTTTTGAGAGGGTGAAGAGGCTACTTTTACCAAACTGACTTTAATCAAACTTAGATTTTGGCTAATTCAAATCTCCACAGACAGTCCTGCCCTCTGTTTCCCCTAATGGTGAATTATTTCAATTTATTTCATGCAGACCCTGGCCTGCCGTTCATTTCTGCCAGGAGGAGCAGTGCATTCCCTGGAGCTGTTAACACCAGCACCCCAGAGAGATGCCCATTCCTGCAACTCCTGCAGAACCTTCTCAGCAAAGCTACAAGCCCAGGGGACCACAAATTGAGGTGAAAATACTCTCTGGTTTGGAGTATGGGTGTATGATCCAGTTAAAAATCCCCTTACAGTGGAGCTCATTCTGAGACAAGGTGCGGACACGGATTCCAGCAGCTTCCCACCTAAATCAGAACCCAGCTTTGGGTCTAGATGGCTGTGGGTGCCCCAGCCAGGATCTGAACTTTTCTGGTGATTTTATGGGGAGGAATGAGACCTCAATAATTGGCAAAAAAGCTAACAGGAGGAGGGAGGAGGCTTCATCTCCTCCACTCTTCAGTGCCAGCTCTCCAATTCACACCATCCCTATTTGCACATCAGCTTTTAATATTTAATTGCAGCTCTGCCAAGGGACTTTGCCTCCTCTCTTGCACAGGAGGGGGAGAGGAAGGAGGCAGCAGCGTGGAGCTGGAGAGCCCCAAGGAGACTATCAAATGGCAGATCTCAGGCAGAGGGAAGAGCTCTAGCATGTAAGTGATTTTACACAAAAACCCCTCCCAGATCACAGGAGATGGAATGAATTAATATCAGAAAAATCCTGTAAACCCTTAGCAACTGGGGGATGCTGTGCTGGCTGTGGGAACTGTTCAGGGTGGGCTGAGAAGGGTATTTTCATCCACTGCCTGTATTTAAGGGAAAGGAGGGATAGGGAATACTTCCCTCCTAACAGGCTCATTTTGCTACAAAGTAAATCCCTGGAGGGCCCTTAACCTGGAATTGTTTAATGTTAGACACCACCGCAAAAATGGGAAACAATCCCTGAACTGTGGGAGGTGGGAGCCTGTGATCTGAGAAATCTGTCTCTTCTCTAACGCCAAGGGAAATGACCTGGAAAACAAAAAAAGAGGAAATTTTTAAAGCAACTAGTGAGAAATATATTTCCCTCCCTCTGATCTTGATTTCAGATGTCTTCACAAGCATGAGAAAGGAGGCAGAGATTCACAAGCTGCTGAATGACATTCCCATCCCCCTGAAAATCTGTCCCTTTTGAGTTTATCTGGAAGTGGACACCCAAACATGGGTGGACAATGACTCTGGACACTGAATAATGTTCAGACCACAGCCACAGAAATTGCTGATGAAACTTTTTTTTTTACAAGCAACGTGGCTTTTAGAACAAATACTTCCAAAATGTAAATACAAGTGTTTAATAATCCCGTAGTTCAAATGTCTGTGTCAGTAATTAAAAAGCAATTACATAAAACTTGTAGGTCCCCAGAGCTCTGTCTACATTCAGAAAATGAACCCCAGATGACCTAATGTACTTCCAAGTGTCAGATCAGTCACTGCAAACACAATGCCTGAGACTTCTGCTGCACATTGCTGAAGTCTGGAAAACAAGAACATTTTTGGCAGAAGAAGCCAAGGGGTACTTAAATCTCCAGTAACTGTCTGAATCCAGAGCTGGTTCAGGTCTGTGTGACACTGGAAACGTAAGAGATTTTTAACTAATGATGCACATACAAATTCCATTAACTAACTCTTAAATTATTCAAAGCTAATTTTCTTCACGTCTTTTCCCTCTCACTGTCACAGAGATGAACTTGAGGATCTAACAGAATAAGTGGTAGACAGAGTAGAAAAGACCAATTTCCTGCACTAAGTGTGATTTAATTTAACTTGTGTCTGCTTTAACCCCATTTTGTATTTCAAAAGCGGATTTCAGTGATGAGGTTTGCAGATGTATCAGTGAAGACAGCATGTGCTCCACAGCCCTTTACTGATACACCAGTCCCATGAGTGGAGATGGACACACTGATTTCTGGCCTCTTTTCCCTGAGTCTTCACATCCAGCACCGTAACCTTTGCTCTCTTGTTTCGATGCCAGCAGACAGAAAACATGGAAAAAGCTGAGAAGCTGAGGCCAGCTCAGTCCTTCCCTTCCCTGTGCCATTCTCCAAGGAGCAATCCAGAGCTCAGGGCAGTTCTTCTGAGGAAAGCTGTGTCTGTCTCAGAACTGGTTGCCAGGTGGGTGTTCAATCTGTGGTTGCAGCTCTCCTCACATCCGAGGGGTTCCAGGGAGGACCACCCCTCTCCCACCTCCCTAACAAACAAATCTCACTCAGATGAGACCTTTCCCAAGCACAGCATCCCAAATTGTCAGGTCTCAAGTGAGAGGTGGGTGTTTTCTGCTCCTATCCATTATATATTTCCAGTGCATTATTATGTCTTGGAAGACAAGCCCCGATTTAAAATCCAGACACACTTGACAATCTTTGCTAAATAAAATGACACAGAGGAATTTGCCCTTGACCCTGAGGATTGGAGCATTCCCAGGTGGACAATTAAAGCTTTTAATCTTGGTAGTTCATAAGGTGCCACAAGGGAAAGGAGCAAATGCTGGAGAGATGAGCTGATGGGGAAGAAAGAGGAGTAAGGGCACTGCATCCCCTCCTGGTTTCTCTCAACTGTCTCTAACCAAAAAGCTCCAGGGAGAGTCACATTTCAGCCCAAGCCTCTTAAGGGCTGATTTCTCTTCTTGGTACAACCCATAACTGAGATCAGACCAAAACACTGCCAAGCGTGAGACAAGTGAGATTAGGAACAGAACCCAAAGTACGTCTCCCTCCATGCAAGAGTGACAGAGCAGCTGTCAAGTCTGTCTCTTGAATTTCCCCGTGGGACAGTTTAGTTCCAAATATCCCAGAATTGGTTGGTTGTCACTGTAAATAGCCATCTCTCTGACAGGGTCTTTGGGGAAAGCTGACAGTGCACTCCCCAGAACACGGAAGAGAAGGAAGGTGGTTTCTTCTGCAAAGGTCTCACTCATCACTGGTGTTATATTAGGTCAGGTACTGACTTGGTAAATCCCTTTACGTTAGGTTAAAGCTGAATAGATTGACCTTCTGGAAAGCCTGACTTCAGCTCCAAGCTATAAATCAGCAAAGGGCACTAATACACCTCGTTCAGGCAATGTAAACCCCCAACACATCCCCCACCAGTGGGGACCTGGATGCTCCAGGGACACGTCTGCATGGAGCTTGGGAGGCAAGGGCTCAAACTGGGTCTGGAAGCACTGCCCTGACCTAAAACCAGTCCTCTTTGGGAGATTTCTCACATCTCTATCACTCTTCAAGATTGCCTTTAGAGTCTATTTAGTTTGATATTTTCCAGAGGGTAGAGGAAGGCAGAGCCTGTCCACATTATGCAAAAATATATTCAGGCTGAAAAGGGACTAAGGTGCCACCTCCTGTCTTCCCTGCAGGTACCAGCGCATGCTGAACGGTGAAAGAAACATGACCAAGCAAGAACATCCCAAGGTGAGAGCCAAAGGCTCAGAGCTGTTGGTATAGGTTGTCCTCACAACGTAATGCTCCAGTTCCTGGCAATGAGAAACAAAAATCTAACATATTTTCAATATCCAGTGTTGTTCTGAGGACACCCCGGGACAGCTCAGACCCAATTTCCTCTTAGCATGTACAGATGGACAGACATACATAAGATGCTCCAGGGTGCAAATTTCATGTATAATATTCAGGTTGCTGTGGAGTGAAAAAAAATTGTGGAGGTAGAAGCTAATGGAAGACCATCAAAAGTAGAGGACCTGGCAGAGGATTTAGTACTGGCTTGAAAGTGAGGGAAGGCCCCAGCCTGAGGTAAAGGTACACAAAGTCACTGAGGCACCCAGAGAGCCACACTGGGCTGGCAGGGATGACACAGGGGCATCTCTGCCCTCCTGCACCACCAGCTGGAGGCTTTTTGGTGTTCCCCTGTGTGCCTCAAATTATGTGTTTGTGTCATTTCTGCCACTCTGCTCCACCATTCTAGCACTTGCTTGGTGCTTTTGACTGTAATGGGACTTAGACATTGAGTTCAGAGGTAGATTTTGCATTCAGGTGTCTGCAATTCAGCACCTTCAAATGAAACTCCCCCCAGCCAGAAGCTGTGAGTACTGTTCTCACATCATGGCAAAGGAGCACCTCCCACCTGCCAGTATCCCTCATATTTTGATTGCAAACTCATTGGCATAATGTGCAGTTCTCAGCTCTGTGTTTGCTCATTTGACCCTGCTTTGTGATAAGGGGCCTCTTACAACCTGGAATAAAAAAGATAAGATAACACACCAGAAGCCAGATACTCTGGACTTTATCCAGGTTTTCTGCTAAAGAAGGGGTTGATTCCCACTGACCACAGAAAGGTGAATTCCACCTAATTAGGCAAAAGGCAGAATCTGTAAATTTTTATTTTCAGTCCAGATTTCCAAGAAGAAACTGGAGGTTTCTCATTAAATGATAGAAAGGGGGGTTTCCGACTCTTTGAAAACACATTTTCACAGAATAGGAGGATGGAGATGGGAATAAAGCAATGATCCAAGAGGGAAGACAACCACTGGCCATATTTTTTTCTACTCCAAGGCTTCCTTGCATGTTCATGGACAAGCCAGGAGGGTTCACAGGAAATAGGCAAGACAGAAACTTTAACACTTCAAAAACAGGCTAAAGTTTAAGTTATGTCCTTGGCATTTACTGCAGAGAACATAGAAAGTGGTGGGATACTCTTACTGTTAGAAAATCAACAGATGTGATGCTTGAAGTAGACGAAGCATGAAGTAAAAAATTGATTTGATTTTTTATTGAAGTGAATATAAGAACCTATTTTGATATTTTGGATTTGTTTGGGTTTTTTTAGCTCATGGAAGCAAGATACCCATCACAGAAGAATGTCATTCCAGTGGGGAAAAACTATGCCTTACCTCGAAGTCATCCCTGTGATGTGTCCCCAAGCAAGTCCATGGAGGGTGTCCCCACCCCTAAGATTGGTGCTCCAACAAGGAATTTCAGAGGGCTCCTGACCAGCTCTGACACCCCTAAAACCACCCCACACTGTAAGAGTTCACTCTGTGCTCCACTGGAGGAACCATCTCTCAAAGGCCCTTTGAGGAAGAGGGATCACTCCAGCATCCTGACCACAATCCAGCCCCTGAGCATGGAGAGCAAACCCCACAGAGACCCGGCCTTCCTGTCCCCTCTCCAGAGCATCCAGAGGAAGGCACAATGGAGTCCTGCCACCACCATCACCACATGGAAGGAGTCTGCTGCAAAGGTCAGTAGGTGCTCTTCTTCAGAAGTCTCTGGAAATACATTTTCTTTGCATCTTATCATTCTGAGGACTTTGTGGTGATGCTTCATCACCCACTGATGTCAATCCCTAGGCACAGGGGACAGGTTTCCCTGTGGATGTTTATGTCTAGTGCCATCCAGGTCTGGATGATTTAGTGGCACCAGGGGCAGATGTCAGATGTTCAACAAATTATTCCTTGTGATGATCCTCTTCCTGAGGGAAGGAGTTGGCGGGAATGGGCAGCCCAGACTGGACAGAGACCTACATCAAGGAAACATGGGAGATGATATTGACATAAAGTCGATATCATCTGGAATACTAATTATGGACGAGATCCTATCAGAAATTATCTTGTTCATCTCTTTGCTGTTGATATCAGTCCACATGAGGGTCTGATCCTTCACTGGCAGCAAAGTGCAACACCAATCACTACTGGATTTGGGAGACTAAAATAATTGTGGGAGTTGGTAAAGGAAATGGATGGATAATCCTGTCTCTGAAAAGTGGCCTCAAAATCAAAGATGGGTAGAGAAAATAACCACTTAGCTCTGGAGATGAGGCGGAGCATCAAAAAGCTGTGAAGTCCAGCCCTTGGGGAGAACAGAGCAAAGACAAGGCTGAGTCCTGCAGGAAAAAAAAAGCCCCCTTTGCCTCTGGAAAGCCTCTGGTGCTGCCACTTTCCCCACAACGGGTCTTTGTGCAGTTTCACTCCTCTGTTTGTGGGAACTTACCTGTTTCCCTGCTGTTGTTCCCACGCAGGAAGGGAAGCAGTCCCGGGACAGGCAGGGGATCATCTCCTCGCTGCCAGACACAGCCGATGACTCAGCCACGGGCAGAAGCCGTGAGTTGGATTTATTTTGGTTGCCAGACATCATTGCTACCCTGCTTCCACCCCTACAGATGCAGCTGGGAAGGGTCTGCTCGGTCCTTACACGGAGTTGTGTTCCCCACAGAACCCCGCTGAATGGGTGATGCTGGCTGGGGACATGTGGGTCCTGCCAGGACTGGACATTCAGGAATGTGGCCAAGGATAGGGAGCACAGAGAGCAGACGACCCCTTGACTGCAGCCCTGATCAGTCCCACTACACAGAGCTGGCAAATCCCAGCACAGCCGGGATCTGGGCCAGTGATGAGTCCACAGAGCCATGCTGGCTCTCCCCGTGCTGTTACCCCAGCAGTTAAAAATAGCTGCTACTAAATACCAAGGCAGAAATACATCCATGTTTAGTTTGGGATGAGTAATATCTCCCTGCACCTCAGCCTGGAGGAGAGGAAGAAGGAGAGGTTCCTTTGTACCTAACTAAGGAGCCTTGGCTGGGCTCCTTTTTGAATTTGGCAGTGGTGGTGTATGAGACAGAGTCATCCTTGGCTTAAGATAGGGCATGTAAGTGATCCCTAATGTTATGATATCATCGGGCTAAAGCAGGTCAGGGATATTTCAAGGCAAGAGGCATCTGTCAAGAGTGAGAAATCCAAGCTTTGCATGGGAAAGGGTTGAATTTTGCCAAACTTTGCTGTTTGACTTGAGGCAGGAAAAAAAACAGGTCTCCAAAAATCTCATAATGACTGGATTAGAGATCACTGGACCATCCCACAATTTTTGGCCCTGGATCAGGAATCCAGGGTCCCCTTAAACCATGTATTTGGATTTGGCTTTTTTCCTTTCAATTTCTTTCTTGCCTTTCACACAAGAAGGGCATAAAGGATCACACGCTGCCTGGATTTGAGACACCGTATTTAATCACACAACTGCATGGGAAAAGAAGTCTCTTACAAAGAGCACACAAATGATGGAGCTGAGGTTTCCACAGCATTGCTGGGATTTTTTTTTTTTAGTATCAGAGCACATGATGTCACCACGCTATCTAGCTCAACACTGTCACAGTGTTGTGTCCCTTTTCCAGCGCCAGGAATGTCTTTTTTTCCTCTGGCTGGCGAGGGGTGAATCATGGCCTATCTTAGAGCCTTACACCACTCCCCAGCCCCTGACTCAAAGGCCTTGTAATAGCCATGGCTTCACTGGAAGGGCTTTGTGTGAGGTCCTTCTGGGGAGGCAATTCCATCCAGGGAGCTGGGAATACGACAGCTACTGCTGAGGTAGGTGCTGGATTTACTCAGAGATAGCAGTTGTAATGCTTCCTAAAAAAGTTCAGGAACCAACTGTCAAAAATCCCTGACCAGACACATCCAAAGCCATACCTGTGCTATGTTCTGTCATTCCCATGGAGTGAGAAAGATGTTGGTGCTCCACAAGCCCCAGCAGTGACCAGGGCAGATCTTCTACAGAAACCTCACCATCAGGGTCAGCCCCACCGCCCTTCCTGAGGGATGAGGAGGGGACATCCCAGGTTTGGGATGGGGAAAGCAGTGTCAAGTGGTTTGAAGCCACACAATAATGTAAGTTAAGCACAGGCCACAGTTTTCAAGGGCTGGGATGCCTGATGTGGAGGACAACAGCTTGGCAGTGTTCAAGTTGGATTTATCAGCAAACACATATCAGTTTGGAGCTGAATAAGTGCACACAAAGCCCAAGCACCGGTGGCTGCTAACCTGAGACACTGCTGCAGGCCTGAACACTGCTCAGAGGGGAGAGCTGCTACATCCCCGAGAAAAGCACATTCCCAGGCAGCCAAACCAGCTGGGCTGTGTCCCTGGTCACACTGGCGATATCCGATGATCCGGAGGAAGCTGCCACCAAAGACATCACCAAGGTACCAGTTAAAGAGGTCCAAGTGGCTGTAGTCTGCAGTAGTGAGATTAAACTGAGCACTGGAAAACTCACACAGCAAAACAAAATTCTTCCTAGGAAGGAAGACAGCAAATCAAGGAACCATTTTCCCCAAAGGGAAACAGTTGAAAGCTTCAGTCCTTTAATATTCAAAAGGAGAAGGCACCAGCTAATTTATTGCAGGTAGAGTCTCCTGAGTACTCTGGATTTTAAAATCAACAACTTCTAGACGAATTTTGGCAATCAGAGAGAGGGAATTGCAGCCATGGAAGGGAGAAGAGGGACATGCACACGGGTTTGTGCGTGTGTGTGTGTTAACACTGCTCCATTATCCAGGGCTTCCAGCTGAAGGGCACACGGGGATGTTACCTCGGTGCAGAGCAAAGAGGAAACAGGAGCCTGAGGTGACTGCAAATTACTGAGCATCCAGGCAGCCTCAAAACCACCTGCAATCCCCTCCTCCCCCTCTCTATTCTGTTCTATGTTCATTCCGACCTCTGCACAAGGGGAGTTTTCAAAGCAAGGAGAGGAGGCGAAGGAGAGGGCAGGAAACAGTGGGCTCCCCCATCCGGGATAGAGGGAGACCTAGGTTTGGTTCGAGGTTTGCTTGGCAGGGGAGGCTTCATCCCCCGCTGGCTGCAGCTCCCGCGGGTTCTGCTGCGAGGAGGTGCGGTGCCATCTAGCGACACAGAAACTGCTTCACTTCCACCCCAAAATCGGCCTCCGCAAGGATGCTCCGGACACTCTGTCCCAGCCCCAGCGGTGGGCGAGGCTGCCACCCTCCCTCTCGCCATGACCCGGGGCTCTGCAGCCATCACCCCGCCGTCTGCATCGCGCTGTTCAGCGGGAGAACATCGCCAGTGAACTGGAAAGGACTGAAAGGCGCGGGCGAAAATGCTGATTTAAGATAAAAGGCTGTGCTCATGCTGCAGGCGGCTCTGGGTTCAAGGCAGCTCTGGCACTTGCCATGATAGAGGCTCCTGCAGTCAAAATAATCCTTAAAAGCTCGTTTCCCTTTCAGCAGTTGCTTTTCATGGGCATGACAAGCAGGAGTTGAATGTCAGGACTCCTGTAAGTGGCCAGTCTGTCCAGCTCTCACTGCTTTGTGCCTCTGCAACCCGGGCAGGAGGGAAACTTGGGGTGTTTAAGGAGGAGATCCATCTTGTCTCCCGACTCAAACACCTCACATCACAGAAAGAAGGGGCAGCAGGACGTGCCACCCATCCCCTGTCACCTCTCCCAGCGCCTGTGATGATTAGGGAAGCTGGGATCAGGCGTTTTTTGGGGAGGCTGCCATGGGAGCGTGCAGCAGTTCCCAGGCAGTGGTGGAGAGCAGGGGAGGGATCAGCCTCTGCTGATCAGCCTGGCTGAGCTCTGCCAACAATCACAGCAGACAAGCTTGTCCCTCCTAATTGGCTTTTCCTGCAAGCCCCAGTCTCTGCTTTCACTCAATCTAACCTAAAGAGCCTTTCCCTTGCTAAGAGCCTCCTGCCCTCCTCACTGGGCTTCCAGCAAGAGTCACCCCATCTCAGTCCAGGGCTCAGGGCTGCCCTCTGCTCCAGACCCCTGCGCTGCTGATCTCTCCCCTCACACCCTCTGTACCTCTCAGAAAATCCCAGTGCCTCAGTGACTTTTTTTCCTCATTTCCTGCCTTCTGATTACCTGCTGTCTTCCAGACAGGAGGACAAAACCCTTTCCCCAGGAGCTGTGCAGAGCTGTCAGGTAGCTCAGATCTCTCACAGGAGCTGTTTGCAGGGGCACTGAAGGGGACACCCATGGAAGTCACAGCCCACAGCAGAGCAGGTCCTTCCCCTAGGGGTGGAGAGAGACAGCAGGAGTGTGAACAGCCAGCCATGTGTATATACATTATATTTATATATATATATATATCATGCATATATTGCAGATGAAGAGAGAGTCCACACAAATGTACACTCACAGCCTGTGTGCTCCTGCCGGGCACAGGCAGGACACAACACACCAGCACCCACTGTGAGCTGCTGACTGAGCTGATTTGCTCTACCCTTCACCTCCTGCATTTATGTCCCCCCATCCACAGGCAGGAAATAAGATATCTCAGTCCCCAGCGTGCTGCTGTGTTTGCAGACACCGTTGCCACCCACTCAGTGCTACCTGAGCAGGTGTGTGTTTGCTGACAGCCCCTGCCACCCCCAGCCCTCTGCCCCATCACCTGGCTGGCCATCAAGGACCTGCCTATCACCCTCCTGACAGCTCTGTTCTGATCCTCATTTATTGAAGGAAGCAACAAAGAACACAGAGACCACATCAGAAGGAAAGGTGATGATCTCCCGAGGCTTAACAGAGACAGAAGGGGAATTGCAACTCACAGCCCTGCAGGATGGTTAAAGAAACTGGGCTAAGGTAGAGAGGAGCTGGGCCCTTCCAGGAGCCTCAGTGAGAACAACTGGTCATCTGGAGCTGTCCACTTTGTGATGGGATGTGATGACAAATCTCATGTTGGCCAGGAAACCACAACTCCTGCTGAACTGCAGCCTGGGTGATGTGTAGCATCCTCTCCAGGGACTGATACCTGCAGGCCCACAGGGAAAACAGAGGGGCAAAACCACTCCAAACACACCTGTTGAAAGTCCAGCAAAACTATTCAGGAGAAGTTAATAAAAAGCATCTCAGTACTTAAAGGGGGCTTATTAAAAAAGGGAGAGAAACATTTTACGTGGGCAGATAGTGACAGGACAAAGGGAAATTATTTAAAATTAAAGGAGGAGAGATTTACATTAGGTGAAGAAATTCTTTACTCAGAGGATAGTGAGGCATTGAAATGAGTTGCCCAGAGAAATTGTTCAAGTGTTCCAGGTCAGGCTGGATGGGGCCCTGAGCAACCTGGTCTAGTAGAAGGTGTCCCTATCCATGGCAGGGGGTTTGGAACTTGATGATCTTTAAGGTCCCTTCCAACTCAAACCATTCTGGGATTCTGTGAAACTGAAAAATCAGCATCAGTTGCTTGGCACTTTGGAACAAAGAGTGTGGAGCGTTTTATCTCAGGTGATGGGGATTCTGGTACTGGCACAGCCATCCCACATCTTTCATTGCCACGGGGTGATGAACTCAAACACACACCCTCTAAAGGTGTCAGAAAAGCAAACCAAAGAGAGGACAGCTGGGCCTGGTTCAATATTACTGGGTACATCAGTCATATTGGTATCCCAGCCTGCCAAAAGTGGGCTGTTAAAATAACCCCCAGAGCCTTTGGTTATGTTTGTATTTGCAAATTAGCTTGGCCAGGCAGGATCACCAGCCCTTGCACACATTAACATGCAAAAATAGCACCCTTTGCCCAGCTGAACTTTGAGGGCATTGAGAGTCCTCCAGGGCTGAGTGTTTTATTATTAGCCCCCTCAAACACTTCCCAGAGCAGATACCTGTGACACCACATTGCTACAAGGATGGGAGCAATTCCCACCTTACCATAAAGCAGGCAGAGTGGTTGTCCTTCTTTCAGTCACTTTCCCAAAGTAATATTTTTTTTTTCCCTTCTTGGTTCTAAAATACTGAAACTGATGAGGAAATAGGGAACCAGGAAATGTAGGTAATACCTGTCACCTTCCCAGCTTTTCTGTTAAAACTTTGGCAGTGACCAGAGGTGACAGGAGGGCCTGGCTGTGTGGATCACAGCCTGAGGACATGACAGTGAGTCAGGGAAATGCCTCTTCCCCACTGCACCACTGCCTGGATGCAACCCCTGTCCTGTACCAGGTTACACCAGGGGTATTTTGAATGAATAAATTCTGAAAACACGCCAGGGCCCCAGCCTTTCCCAGCTCCTGCGCGGGATTGCTGGGACTCGTGATTGACTCAGCCTGGTGGAAGAGCAATTCCACTGTTCCCTAAAAATAGAGCAAGTGGTTCATCCTCTCAACTTAGCCCAGCACTCCGAGATAAAACCAGCTGCCAGAGGCCACTGGGAGGCAGTGAACGGGACTGAGGGTGTGGGGTGTGGAGCAGGGCTCCTTTTGGGACACACGAAGGGCTGCCTGGCCCTGGGTTTCACACTGATTTTCCAGCGGGGCTGTCTGAGACACGACTCACCTGTTGGGACTGCAGAGACCTCCCTGTAAGTAATTTGGGGGTAGATCAGAGTGGGGTGAAGTGTTGCATGAATATGAACCTCAGACTGACCCTAAAATGCAGAGCAAAGGAGGATGCTTAGTGCCTTGTGCTATGAAAGCGGTGTTGCAGCTCATGGAAAGCCATGGATTTTATTCTGTTGGCCCAGAGCTTGGTAAATCCTGCTCTGTGCTGCAGGTGTGTTCCGTGTATGGTGGCTTTGGTTTGGTTCAAGACCATGGTTTAGGGCACCTGGGTGTGTTCTAGCCAGAAACAGAGCATTGTAACCGTGTGCTTTTCTTCTCTCCTAAAATACTGAGGTTCACAGCTTTGAAGCTTAAATTCATGGGGACAGATCTCAGTGTCTACTCTCTCCCCACAAAAAACACTGTTATTTACCATGACTCTTGTCATTGTGACCACAAAAGGGGAAAGAATCTGTATGGGATCCAGTTGAGCCAGAGGGATGCTGGGGATGGAGGGGACGCCTTCCAGACCCAAACTGTGCTCAGGATTGGAGTCCTAGGGAACAGGAGGCAGGAAGGATTAGTTAAGAAGGGAATTTCTTTCCCTCTCTCTTCAATCCCTGTCTCCAGAGAGGGTTGAGAAATGTGTTTGTGACCCTGAGCCAAACAAAGGTCTTCAGGAGCCTGGTGGGTCAGCAGCATTAATATGGCCATACCCCACTCCGTTTGTGCTCTCGTGTATGGAAGGAAACTCCAAAAACCTGTGTCACTCCAAGCTGGAGCAGAAATGTGCCCCTGTGTGTGCACGTGTGTGTCTCACAGCTGATGATCCATTTGCCTTTTGGCTCCAAGGGCTGTCTAGGGGTCACCAGGAGAGCCAGGACTGCAGGTCCAGCCCTGGGGCTGCCCCTCAGTCACCGTGGGAAGGGCCTGACCTGAGCTGAAGGCAGTGTTCTTTCCAGCTCATGCATCTGTCGATGGCTGATATTTCCTTCTGAGGCACACATCCTGCTGATGACTGTGAGAATAACAGAAATTCTGTAGCTTTCCCAATTCCCTCCATGTCTTCAGTTTTCACCCAAATCTTTGTATCAGAAAAAAAAGGTGAAGTAGCTTCATATTTTTGTTAGAAAACAGGGATTTGGGGAAAGAGAGATGGAGTTGCCTTTCTTTCCCTATGCCTCAAGTACAGATATTACTTTGTGAGAACAGAGGCAAAATATAAAACTCCATATTCTTGTCCAGGCCAAGTGGTAGATGATTCACTAGTAGCAATTAAGGGATTCAGCATGGGTGGAAATTTGTAGAAACCTCTTACAAAGACTGTTTTCAGCCCTTGAACAGACTCAGCATTTTACAGGATACAAAAGCTTCCTCTTGGGGGGAAACCAGGCAAGGATGCCCTAAACCTGTTACTGGGAGGGTAAAAACCCTTCTTCAGCACTGGTGAAAGTCCCAGGAGTGGGTCTGAACAGAGCAGTAGGAATCTTTTCTTGAAGTACTGCACCTTACTGGTATCTGACTGTTTCAAGTCAACCATTTCTCTCCTGTCCCATACTCTTGCTGGCAATTCGCCTTATTGGAATTGGAATAAATGGAAATTCCCAGGAACCTCAGCAGCTACCATTGGGTTTGGGTTTTCTCTTTAAAGGATACTGCTAATTTGGTTTGGGGTATGACTCTTTCATCCAAAACAGTATTAAGTTTTCTTGGCTGCCGGCGATAAGGAGCCGACAGCGGCATGGAAACACCGGGACAAGAATAGAAAGCCAAGGCAGGGCCTTGCAGCTCCTCAAGGCGCGTGGAATCCCTGCAATGCCCTCAGTAAACATCATGGCATGGCCAAGAAATGCTTAGAGGTGCACCCAGAGCCCTGATCCCAGCCGGGCCCTGCATCCCAGGCTGGATGTGAGGCCAGGGATGCTCACGGGGCTCGTGCCTGCACACACATTCCCAAGGTATCTCTTCGGAGGGGCTGAGAGAGGGCTTCCCTTAAAAGGTCTGGTATTTGTGGCATGCCAAGAAGCCCTCTCCCCAGGCCGAGGCTATTCCAGTGGGGAGCTCGGTGTTGCTTTCCCTGGGGAAGGGGATTTTAGTGGGAGGGAAGCTGCTATCAGGAATGGTCATCCTGAACTCCGGGCTGCAAGGGCTGAGACCCTGCACTGCAGGAGGAGGGAAAAGATACCTGGAGAGGGGTTGGGGATAAAAGTAGTCCTGATGGTGGGATAGGTGAAATAGAGAAATGGGGGAATAAAAAGAGCTCTCGTTGGGTGTCAAGCTGGGGTGTTTATCACCACTCCAGCAAAAAACCCCTCTGTGAATAGCAGCTAAAGAGTCGCTGGAGGGTACGAGAACGGTGCCGGAGCAGGGCGTGATGCAGGACGTGTCAGGGGGCAGTGCTGGACACCCCCAGTGACACACAGCCAGGGACAGAGCCACTACACATCCACTCGGCCTTTATTAACCCTTTATTAACTTAGCAGAGGAACACAGAGAACGAGGAAACGCTGAGGGGACAGTCAGGGCTGCACCCACCTCCTCCAGGCCCCTGGTACCCAAACCGTGCGGTGACGGGTGATGCTGGAACCCCCTTTGAGGAAAGACAAGCCCACAGCAGTTGGCCCACTCGGGAAGGCCACGTCCCCAAACAGCAATGCCACTCGCAGCTGTCTCTCAACAGAGCTTCTTGGCATTTTTTTGGTGCCCGGAATAGAGTCCTCCACATTCCTGGATTTTTGCAAAGTCCAGAAATAGCCCCGAGCTGCCTTGGGGCAGATACTCAGCTCTGCCTGAGGCTAAATTTTCCCAACGCTTCTCAGAAGCTCTTTAAATTACCTGTGGGGTCATGATGCTGCTCCTGCAAAGGAAATTCCGGCTGACAACAAAGAGCCAAAAAAATTTGCAGAAGTGACCAAAGATCGTAAACCTTCAGTCTGGAGGTGCTGGAAATTGCAAAGAGATCTGATTTTGAAAATCAAGGGCAGGAAATAAGACACTTTCTTTTTCTTTCACTGCCTTCCACCCTCTCAGATTTGCAAATGCAACTTTATACACGTGCAAAATGTTAATTGTTTTACTATAATTAGTAAACAATTCCTAAAAGCATGAAATTATAATTTAAATCTTATTTCCTCTTCAACACATCTGGTCTTCAGTTGCATTATTTTATTTTACTTCTTTGTCTAGCACCTTCCTCTGTTCCTGGTGGTTTTCTTTTCAGCCCATTTCCCACCCCAGAAATCACCTATTAACTCTATGCGCTCTAATGATTGCAAGATGTGGTTTGTAAACAGGGCAAAATCTCTCTTAAACCCTTTCAAAAGGGAATTATTTATATTTATTTGATATGTGTTAGTCACTACATTTATGTTCTATACCAGCAGCACTCCCCACCTCCAAATCGGGGATCTATTGTATGTGATGCTGATCAAATTTATTTGAAACTACAAGGTGTACTCATGAAAGTTTAGAATCAGGGAAAAAAAAGTCTTGTTAACGTTGTATGATTTTCATTAATCATCCAACTGTAATCAGTGCTGTCCTTACATCTGAGTTGGTAGGTGAGCATGTGAAAATCTCAGTTCTCACTTTTAAAGGTCGATTCCTAGTCCATACAGTTATAACCAACAGGTACTTTTGGACCAAAACAGTGAAAAACCACATGAATTCTGCGTAAAAAGAGCAGGTTTACAATGGCCACTCTGTCACATAATGGGCCAATCCACGGCAGAAAGAAAAAGCTTGAATTTCAAACACTCACAGTCCTTTGTAGGACTGAAAATGAGAGAAAGTACTGCAGTTTGCAAAGAGAACAAAGTGTGAACCCGGTGTCAGGAGGGAGCACCCATGAGGGTGAGCAGGGTGTTTTAGATCATCACTCATCCTCAGTCTTTGCGAGAGCCTAAAAATCCCATCAGTGCTCCCTGTTGCAATTTTGTCCCATCTTTTTTACCCCTTCCTTCAGAAAAAACGGATGGTATTTTAACATTCTCTAAAGCCTCACGAGTGGATCATGAGGACAATGAGAAATAGGTAGAGATGCTCTCCACTGCCCAAATCCTCACCCTCCCAGGACTACCCTTCCCTGCCCACCCTTCACCGAAGCATCCCAGGACCACTCACCTTTTCAGCAGCCTCCAAACTGGGGCAGCAGGGAGCCTGCCCTGCTTCCCACACCTCCCTCAGAATAACGTGTCCCCTCTGGCAGAGCTTCCCTGTGCACCAGGGCCACTGGCAGAGGGGTTAGGGCACAGATTTAAACCTTTTCCCACTGACTGAGCACCCCCAAAGGGCTGCCTGGCTCCCGGATTAAGCAGCAGCACTGGTTTCCCAGCCAGCTTTTATGGGTGCTCACCCATCCATGCAAATTCCCCCAGCCCCGCCGGGGAGCTGTGCCGGTATTTAGGAGTCACTTTTGTCAGGAAATGGATTCTCTGGGGAGAAAAACTGGGAGGAGGATGGGGCAGGTGTGATTCTGCACATGCAGCTGCCACATCCAAGGGCAGAGGCAGTTAGAAATGGAGTCCCCATCTGCAGGGATGTGCTTCCAGCTTCGGGAGCAGTCAGAGACCGGCTGAGGTTTCACTGGCATGAACACAGGGACAAGCAGGAGGGAATGGGGACACGTCCAGTCACACAACGGTGACACACACTCCTGGGTCAGGAGGCTGAGCGGGCAGTGACTGTCTGATGGGGATAACCCATGGGTGATCCCAGGCAGGGAGGAATACCAGCTCCAAATTCCCAGGAAAAAACCCAGAGCGCCACAAAGCAGCATTTCCTTGTCAGTTCACATCCATCCCCTTGGAATAGAAAGTTGCTTTCACAATCTGAAGAAACCACTTGTTTTCCTGCCCTGATTTCCATGGTGCCAAGGAGCTGCAGGACATGGGTCCCTTTGCTCCCACTGGCCTTTGATTGCTGGGTTTGGGTCCTGCACCGTGGGATGCACCAAATGTCTTGTGGCACCTGAACCACGGCACAGCCAAGACATGAGACCACAACACATCCATGCTCCACGGCACAGGACTTGCCAGGCCCAGCAATCGACAGGGCAAACCCAAAACTGCCCAGCAGAGCAGCAATGTCAGGGAGCCACCGAGCAGGCAGTGGAGGAAGCCGGATTTGGGATGAGACGCTCTCTGCATCACCGCTCCCTTCGGCAAGCGATGGAGAGGGATGGGATCCCAGCAGAATTTGCCCCACAGGGCCATCCCTTTCCTTCTGACTCGTGCCAGCCCTGTGGGAGCCCCCACCCGATGCCAGGCCCCGTTACACAACCCCCAGCTCCCGGAGCGCCGTGGGGCGCGCGCAGCCACACAAAGGGCTTTGCTTAGCAGCTGTGTTTGCTCAGGGCGGCTGATTTTGGGAGCACAGCTGATGACATGTGGTTGGCCAGGCGACCCGGGAGACTGGTGCTGAGCTTGCAGCTTCCTTTTTTAATAGGTGACTCAGGCGCTCGGTAGCTCACTGGGGTTGGTGGTGGGAGCCGGGCTGCGAAGGAGTGCCGGAGGCAGAGGTGGTGGACACCAACAGGTGGGTAGCGTTGTTTGTTCATGGGATAAGGTGGTTTAAATAGAAAGCAGGATGAGACAGAGCTGCCCTGTTACTGATGAGATGGGGTTTTCTCAGGGGAGGGAGGGGGCAGAGGTTTTGTTGGTGATTTCTTTTCCACTTGTTAGGAGTTGGCTGCCAGGTGTAAGATGATTCTGGTTCAAGGGACTTGCAATATTATCTCTGGTAGGAGACACAGCAGTTGAGTGATTTATGGGCAATAACTGGAGAGGAAGTGAGTGAACTTTTAGATGAATATTTTAGAGTCTTTTTCCCCATTGCCTTGCCTTCTCCCCCTGTGTTTAGAAAGATCAGTGAGTACAAATGAATACAAGGAATTATTTTCCCCTGATGCAAGTTTTCATGTCCCTCCCTGCCTGCCTGTGGTGTGACTTCAGGGGCAGAGAGGCTGTAAACCAAGCCCGACCTGCACCTACGTGGGGCACGGGAAGAGCTCAAGAAACCCGACAGCTGCTCCTTATGGGCAGTCCTAACATTGCAGCCCCTCGCACAAAATGTGCAGATTCATCCGGCGCCAGACACTGGCACGAAGGACATTTTGCCAGCAGGGAGGAGCATTCCCTGCATCCTTCACTGGGACAGCAGCGGCGTCGGCCGCGGTGCCAGCCACTGGGTGGGACGGGCGGAGGGGGGGTTTCAGGAGATATTTTCCTCCTATTTTAGCTCACAGGGGATGCTTTAATGCCTGAAGTATCGTGTTTAGCAGCCCTGGGGCCGCAGTCCGCGCAGTCAATCAGCGCGGCGCGGGATGCATCGCTCGGCGCTGGAGCGGATGCCGAGCGCACCAGCGGAGCCCTTTTGCTCAGCGAGGCAGAAATGCGGAGCCCGGCACAGGTTTCAGACCGGGCTTCCACCTCATACCCAGAAAATATCACCCTAAGCCTGGTGTGCATAGCGACCTTTAGCTGTGCTTCAGCATCTCCAGCTGGGAAGCTCCCCGCTCCCTCCCAGGGGATGCTGTGAAGCCGCACCTCGCTCCCGGCTCCTGGGATGTCCTCGGTGCTGCTCAGATGTCGCTACCTGCACACACGCGGCAGCTCAGCCTTCTCGTTAGCGGAACGAATTGTTGTTCTTCGGCTCTTATCTGTAATTAGCGATTTAGAGGGTGGCAGCAGCCTGTTCCGTCAGGCAGAGACCAGACTTGGTGCAAGAGCAGAGCCAGCCCAGCGGGTTGGAGCAGCCTCTCTCCAGGGCAGCAGGCTTTGTGAGAAGTGATAAGCGAACACAGGGCTGTGCACAGTTTGTACACTGAAAAAAAAAAAAAATAGTCAAAAATGAGAAGGGAAGAAGAAAAAAAAGGAAAAGGAAAAAAAGGCAGCGATAAGGGGTTGCCCTCAACAAAAGCCTTGTATCTAATTATAGCTGTCATTAAAACACGCCCTGTGGCCTTTCATCCATCCAAGCTAACGGGTGAAGGAACGGGCAACACTGACACTGTGCTATTTTCCACTGCCTGAACTGGAAATCCTCCTTCAGCTGCACTATCTGTTCGTGGCTGGAGGGGCACTTTGCTTTTCTTTGTGCAGCATGTGAACCTACAGGCCTATAGCACAAATTATATCATCTCAGCAGTGATGCCCACAGCCTGGGCTGGGAGGAGACCATTAAACATCACCAGTGCAGCTCATGGACACGGGGATGCTTTTGCTAAACGCTTCACACTGAACTGGTTATCACAGGAACACTTGTGCCAGCTCAGGCAGGCTCCCTGCCTTGCCATGAGGTGCTCCCATCTCCTAGAGGTGGTTTTCAAGAAAGCCAAGGCTTGTGTTTATCTTGCCAGCCAGAAAGGCTGCAAATCTGTGCTTGGTTTCCTTTCTGCTTTGAAGCTGGCGAGGCTCACTGTGCCCAGTTCTCCCCATTGCTCTTACCGGGGGGCTTAGCCAAAGCTCATTACCATGCAAAGAAGGAACTTTCTGTTTGCCAGACTGTTTGGATTCCTTTTTGCCTTCCCAGTAGGTAATTCAGCAATGTAGGAGGAAAGAAAGAGATTCCCAGACAAGATTTTTCAAATTCCTCAAAAGAAATTTTTTCAGATTCCCCAAAGCTTTCTGCAGCTAACTCAGCAGACATTGCAAGGCCTCTCCTGATGTCCCTAGGACAAAGGAGAACAGTTTTAAGTGAAAAGAGGAGAGCCTGAGATTAGATATCAGGAAAAAATCCTTTACTGTGAGGGTAGTGAGACACTGGAATGGGTTGCCCAAAGAAGTTATGGATGTCCCATCCCTGCAAGTGTTCAAGGCCATGTTGGACAGGGCTCAGAACAACCTGATTTAGTGAGTGGCATCCCTGCCCATGGCAGGGGGTTGGAATGAGATGTTCTTTAAGGTCCCTTCCAACACAAATCATTCTATGATTTCCAGGATGCTGTTAATCTCAAAAATCCAGGATCTAGTCAAAGTTTGGAGTGTCTTGAGAAGAGTGGGGGAAATATTATGCAACCAGAGGGTGGTTGCAACCTCACAGCCTATCTCAGAATGCACCAGGTCTGCTCCAGCCTTGTCACTGTCTCCATTGGCTGTAGAGACATAATTCCCTTTGCCTCAATGTTTAAGCCTTAAACAGCAGAAATCAGGGAGAGAGGTGCTATATTTTCAGGGAGATACAGGGAAAAAAAAGCTTTAAGGAAATATCTTCTTGTGTTTCCTCCTCTGGTGTCCCAGTGACCTCCAGCAGTATGGGCAGCTAAATCTGTATTGCACCCCACTGCTTCCCCATGTATCCAGCCTTGGTTCTGCATCAAAATGCCTGCACATCTGCAGGAGCAGCTGGAATGAGGGACAACAGAAATCTTGGGGTTTGGCACCCTCCAGCAGCCCGATGGGCCGGGTCTGACAACTCACTGAGGTCTCTCTGCTTTTGTCATTGTGGCTTTTTGGTGCACGGTTGTGCCTATAGGAACTGGTATTTCATTTGAAGCACCTTCTTGTCAATTTCAAATAAAACTGGAGTAAGTTTCTGTCAGTATTTTGGAGAAAAACTTGAAAATCTGAACTGAAATGCAGAACACAAACAAGAAGAGCCATTAGGTTTATTATTTACTAATTCTCATGATTTGGGGACTGATATTTAAGGGCAAAGAACGCTAGAATGGCTGCAGTGCTTCCAGGGTGCACGTATTACAGAGTACATCAGCCCTTTCCTGGCTGTGCAATAGCTGGATTTGTGGAGAGAGAGCCCATTGTTCAAACAGAAAGCATTGCAAATACCTCACTAAATCCGAATGCAGCAGTGCAAGCCCTGCAGAGAACAGGAGAACTTTCTCGTGTTTTTACAGTGGGAACAGAGAATTTACAGCCCTGACTAACCTGGAGGGCTGAGATACATCCTATACAGCATCCTGTACAGCTCTACATATTATGTATGTTTGTGATGGGGGGTAGATGGGAGGTAGGTGGGAGGCCATCCTCACACCTGGCAGATTAATGCAAAAAGAAAGTTCTTAACTACATTTTGGAGCTGCTTCTTTGAAAACTGAAGCTCCAGTGGGGACCCCATGGGAGCTGGTACAGCTCAAAATATCACATCTCTAAATTCAGAGCAGGGTTTGGTCCTCTGGTTCTACCAAGGACTCCCTGCTACATCCTGGGGCAAGTCTCACCCTTTTCATATCTCTTGAAATGAGCTCCCAGCGGAGAGGTAAAGATAAATGAATATAATTGCTTGTGAGGCAAAGCCACAGCAGACTGGTGCGGCCACGGAGCAAAAAAAAGGGGAATTGACTCAAAATGGGTACGTGTAGCTCCTCCATGTGCTCTGACTCACTTGTGTTTGGTGATGGCCTCGCCCAGGGATGATGGAATAGGGGCATCAGGTCACTGCCAAACGTGGCGCTCTCATCCAGGCTCAACATCCACCTCAGCCATGAAGGAGGTGGGAATGTCCACGTTCTCCCTGAGCCAGAAGGGTGTGATGCTAAGTTTTGGGGGACCAGGGTGGGTGCTGGGGGGGACTCGGTGTGCGGTGCCAGAGGCCTGGCAGAGCCCGTGGAGAGCGATGCTGGCCCTGCCCTCCCGTCTGTGGCTCGTGGCTCACCACACTCCTCTGTCCCTGTTTCAGATGATCGGGCACGGTCGCCTTTAGACCCATCAGGCAGCACCAGCCACACACTTCAGCAAGGACGAGGGAGGTCCTCTGCGCCCTCCGTGAAGGAGCTGTCGGCTCTGTATCTCTGCCAGACAGCTGCTGCCGCTGACGCCAGCCCCGCACAGCCGGTAAGGACCGGGTCCTCCGCTCCCCAGCCACCAGCGGCATCCCAGCAATGTCCCGTCCCGGCAAGTGGCTGTGAGAGGGTGAGGGAGAACGTGTCTGGTGTTGTAAATCTGGAGAAACGTGGCGTTTGGTTTCCCAAAAGTGACCGTTTTCCCCTTGTCACTTGCAAATGTAATATAAATGCGTACAAACACACACATACATCACACACTTATCACATTCACGCATGCACACACATCCCAAACACATACACACGCTCACTAGCCTATACAGTTAACTCATAATAAGATTTCCTCTTTATTTGTACATTTATATTTCCCTACATCCATGGAGGAAATATTTAGTACAAAGCAACACATACATCTCCGTGCTATCCTCATTCCGACACACTCACATATATATGCATAAGTTTATATATATATATATATATATATGTCCATATATGCCACACTCAAGCATAACTTTGCAGTGCAACCTCCCTGTGTTCCTCTGTTTATATCCCTTAGTCTGGGATCCAGAGATTTAATCCCCCACTCCAGGCTGATCATCAGGCCACAGGAAAATTCAGGTTATAAGGGTTCCGAGGCACATTTTTCCCGTTTCCCCAGACCCACTGGTGGTCCAGGAGTAACATGGGAAGGGATTTCGTATCTGGACTCTTCCTGCAGGCACGTCCATGTTTCCCCACACCCTCAGCCTTTCATGGGGCCCCTGTTCAGAGATGCAGTCTCTTGGGTGTGTATCAGGGAGAGGTCCAGATGAAGTAGTCCCAGTTGAAAATAAGTAAGTGGAGACTGCATTTGGAAAATTACAACTGGTTAGAAAACCAAGATTTTTTTTTTTTTAAATTACAAAGCAATAAATTGCACAATTCATAATGCAATTACAAATGTAAATCAGTTTTATTTTTTTAATTTTTGAAGTATAAGGAAAAATATAGGGTAAATCAAACTTGGGAGAAATCAGTGCTAGCTTTGTTTTTCCCCTAACTCTTAAGAAATGTGTTTGGGGTTTTGTTTGTTGATTGAGACTTTAGAAATATTTTTGATCCAGCTGGAATAAAACTGTTTTCTCATCTGTACAGAACCACCAGTAAACCAAAGAGAAAACCACACGGGCAAGGTTTCAGGTCTCTGTAATTGATATACACATTACTACACATAAGTATATAAAAATACATATGCAGATAATGTGTCTTGCTGTGCAGTTTAATGGCATTTCTCCTCATATCTTTTACAGAGTACTGTGAAGGACAACTCCATTCACTCTCCCCACAGACAGAAAAAAAGCAAGGTAGGAAATGTTTAAGATAAGCACCGTTATCTAACCAAATATTTGTGGCCTGTGAGTGTGATCCAAATACCCACACAAGGCAGCCAGGAGCACTTACATACTGAATATAGCTATCAGCTGCTCGGTTGCCCTTCCCCACATTCAGAAGTTCTTCATAGATTGAAAAAAAAAAAAAAAAAACCAACAAAAATAACAAGCCCTTATTTTAAAAAGTGCATTCCAAGTGCGTTGGCTCATGTGAAAGATTTGGATTTTTTACCCGTTGCAAAATATGCTGATTTTGGTGTTCTGAGTGTGGGTTTCTTTTACTAATGTTCAAAACTTATTTTTAGCCAGAACAATCTGTGTGTAACAGAGTGAAATAACACCGCGCACCATTGCTTTGAGCAACAACTAATAATATTCCGGGCATAACTCTGCAGACGTAACTGCACAGGCATGCCAAGGGTCAGCAGATCTGTTTACTGAAAGGAAAGCCACCAGGATTACTGTCTCTTTTAGACAATGATTAAAGGCTTCAGCTACCTTCCCTGTGGATAAATGCCCAGGCAATGCAGGTTGCAGGTATTTAGTTCAGTGTTCAGTGCCCAGGATGCACAAAATAATGAGAAAAATTGCAGAAAGGGAGGCTGAAAGGAAGGCTAGACAACCACAGCCCACTCTGTTCACTTCCATACCAACACTGCTGTGAATTTGACATGAGCTCTGTCTGAGTATAAACAGATCTAACTTTCCTGGCCTCCAGCTGTAGGTGTTACCCCAACCTCTGATCCCTCAGCCTTGATTTTCCTCCTCAGGGAGCACAGATTTTGGCCTGCTCATTCCAGCAGTTTGCAAACCTTAGTTAGCCTCGTGCCTGTACGAGTCTGCAAGTCAGAAGAGCTTTATTTAAATGTGTAAATGTGCATCTGTTCTTGTGCAAATGGTGACATGGAGTACAATCCTGAGTGCAACAGAAGAAATCATTAATCAGATGAACATCCTTCCCCAAGCCCTCCTGAGCAGTGGGTACCCCACAGTGGTACCAAAAGCTCATCATGTTACCTCACCACCCAACCTCATCAGCTTAGTTTGACACTTTGATTCCCTCTCCCCATTTTCTTCTTGAAACCTCTTCACAAATAGCTCCTTGGTTTTCTCCTGGACCCAGACCTTTTGTTCCCGGACTCTCTGCAGGTCCTCAGCTGGGGACACAACAGTCCTGGACACAGGGGAGCAGAAAGGAGAAGCTAACTTTTAGCTGACTTCTCTAAGTCAGCCTTATCCTTCTTGTGGTCACACTCTCTTGGTGGCATAGTCCACATTGGGCACCTCTCGTGCTCTAGCTGGACTGAATCCTGGGAATTGTAGACTAACCACCTCACCTGGATTAGAGACCTCGCTTTGCTGTGGAACCAGGGCTAACACCAAGCGTGGAGCGTGTGCAGTGATGTGATGTTTTGGAGTGCTGTGTGCTACTGATCAAAGGTATGGAGCTTACTGGGTGCATGGATTTTCCCTGTTGGCTTTTCCCTTTGCCGTTCACTCCATTAACAGCCACAGGGATGGGGGGTGAGAGGTGATGCTGATGTTTGAAACTGTTTCTCCAAAGATGTCAGAAGCTCAGAAATCATCTAAAGTTGTCATCAAGAAAATGGAAGATGACTTGCCTCCCCCTCCAGCCGTTGGCTCAGTCCAGGTCATCGCTCCAGGGAGTCAGGATCTCAACTCACTCCCTGTGCCTCCTCCAAAGCAAGCCTTCTCCAAGTTCTACCAGCAGCGCCAGGTGAACGAGCTGAAGAGGCTCTACAGGCACATGCACCCCGAGCTCAGGAAGAACCTGGAAGAAGCTGTGACTGAGGACCTGGCAGAAATGCTTAACACTGAGGATCCCAATGCACAGGGCTCTGTGAACCTGGATAAAGTTCTCCCGGGAGAGGTTCAGTCCATGCGCTGGATCTTTGAGAACTGGGCACTTGACTCCATTGGGGACCACCAAGCCACGAAGAAGCTGACAGAAGAAGAGATCATTCCCAGTGGGGATGTGAAAAGCACTTCCCTGAGGTTTGAAAGCCAGTCTGTAAATGGATACAACCTGTCAACATCAGCCAAGGTGTCAGAAACAGACCTTGCCAGAGGGGATGTTCGCACTGCCCGGTGGCTCTTTGAAACCCAACCACTGGACGCATTAAACAAACTGTATTCCGATGAAACTGAGGTGCAGGAGGCAGTTCTCAAGGAGCCTGTCCAGGGAGGTGACGTGAAAGGGGCCAAACAGCTCTTTGAAGCACAGTCCTTGGATGCCATAGGGCGCTGCTCCTCAGTGGAGGAGAAGAGCATCCTACAACTCAAGTCAGAAATCCAGGAGCTTAAAGGCGATGTTAAGAAGACTGTCAGGCTCTTCCAAACAGAGCCCCTCTGTGCCATCAGAGACAAAAGTGGGACTATCCATGAAATCAAGTCTGTCTGCCGAGAAGAAATTCAGAGCAATGCAGTCAGGACAGCTCGCTGGCTGTTTGAGACTCAGCCCCTGGATACCATCAACAAGGACACTTCCAAAGTGCAGATAATCCGTGGGATTTCACTGGAAGAAATTGGAAGGCCAGATGTCAGCGGTGCAAGGTGGATATTTGAAACTCAGCCTCTGGATGCCATCAGAGAAATCACAGTTGAAGAACAGGACTTCAAGGCTTCAACAGATTTTGTCACAGGGGCAGATGTCACCAAGCAGCGATTGCTCTTTGAGACCCAGACTCTTGACTCCCTGAAAGGAGAAGCTTCAGAAAGTGTGGTAGCCAAAGAACAAGTCATTGGAGGTGATGTGAAATCTACACTCTGGCTCTTCGAAACGCAGCCAATGGAAACTCTGAAGGACAATTTCGAGGTGGGACGTTTGAAGAAAGTAGAGCTTTCAGCAGAGGAGAAGGGAGATGTGAAGCAAAGAAAACATGTCTTTGAGACCTGTCCCCTTGGCAGTATCTCCAAGGCATTTGAGGAAGAAATTCCAGCCACCAGCATGGAAGAGGTAGTGAAAGGGGATGTGAAATCTTTCAAGACCCTGTTTGAGACTCTCCCCTTAGACAGCATTAAGCAGGCTGATGCTGAGCCTGCCACCAAAGAAGAGGAGGAGAAGATTCCAGCTGGCAATGTCAAAGCCAACCAAATCCTGTTTGAGACAACACCCCTGTATGCCATCAAGGATAGCTTTGGCAATTTCCACGAAGTCACCTCTGTAAGCAGAGAGCAGATCATCAGCGGTGATGTCAAGAACTACAAGTGGATGTTTGAAACCAGGCCCCTGGACCAGTTTGATGAAAGCATCAAGAAAGTAGATATAATACGGGGCATCACTAAACAAGAGGTGGTGGCTGGCGATGTCAGGACAGCCAAGTGGCTCTTTGAAACACAGCCCATGGATGTCATTCATCTCCAAGCCATGGAAGGGGAGAAGCATCCCTCAGTGAAGCGGGAGATTTCCCAGAAGGGGGATGTGAAGACCTGCCGGTGGCTGTTTGAGACCCAGCCCATGCACACCCTGTATGAGAAGGCTGAGAAGAAGCAGGAGGAGGATGGCAGCGTGCCCCAAGCTGATGTGAAGTCCTACACATGGATGTTTGAGACTCAGCCCCTAGACTCCCTGAAAGGCCAGGAGGAGCAGTATTTGCAAGTCAGTAAGGCCTACAGTCAGGAGGAATTGCAGGGAGTGGATGTCAAAACTGTCCGGCACCTGTTTGAGACTGAACCCTTGGGCAGCAGCACTGTCAGTGAAGCTGACCGGAAAAAAACCATGCGGTACTCCAGCCGTGTGGAGATCCAGTCTGGGGAAGTGTCCAGAGTGAAAGAGTTCTTTGAAGCCAAGCCCCTGGACACAGCCACCAAGCCAAAATCCCAGAAGGATGCTGGAACAATTGAAGCTGGATCTGTGCACAAGTTCACATGGCTCTTTGAGAACTACCCTATGGACACCTTGAAGGACAACTCTGAGGGCATCCAGGAAATCCCTCCAGAAAAGGATGTCAAGGGGGGAGATGTTGGAGGAAAAAGGTTCGTATTTGAGACCTATTCCCTTGACCAAATCCATGACAAAGTGGATGAGACAGAGCTCCAGAAGATCCAGAAAGACACCATGAGCAAAGCTAATGTCAAGTCCTGCACAATGCTCTTTGAAAGCCAACCTTTATACGCTATCCAGGACAAAGAGGGGGGATACCATGAGGTCACCTCAGTGCAGAAAGAAGAAATCATGAAAGGTGATATGAAAGGTGCGCGGTGGTTGTTTGAAACTAAGCCCCTGGATCAGATCAAGAAGGAAGAAGAGGTGTTTGTGATTAGGGCTGTCACCCAAGAGGACATCAAGAAAGGAGATGTCCAGACTGCCCGGTGGAGGTTCGAGACAGAGCCTCTTGACTCCTTCTCAGGGGGAAAGTTGTCTGTGCCCAGAACAGTGAATGATGTGCAGAAGGGAGATGTTCAGTCCAACAAGCAGCTCTTTGAGTCCCAGCAAGTGGGCCAGAAGAAGTACGTGAGGATGGTCAGTGTCAGTGACGTGCAGCGGGGTGACGTGAGGACATCTACTTGGCTCTTTGAGAACCAGCCTGTGGACTCACTGTACGGGGATGCGGACAGAAGCTCATCCATGAGCACAGTGCAGAGAGAGGACAGCCAGAAAGGTGATGTAAAACGCTGCACCTGGTTGTTTGAAACCCAGCCCATGGACACCCTTAAGGACACAGAGGTGACGGCCAGCACCGGGACCCAAGAAGAGATCCCTCGCGCAGATGTGAAAAGCACAACGTGGCTCTTTGAGAGCACACCCCTGGATAAATTTAGTGCTTCTGAAGGTAGCGTAGAAATAGAACTGAAAGAAAGAACCATGAAGGAGACTTTAGAAACTCTCTGCACTTGCCAGGCTATCCAGCACGATGGGATCCTCATTGAAGCTAATGATATGGAGAGTGTGAAGATGGTGAAGTACCAGCTCAGCAGCCCGGGCGCTCCAGAGATCCTGAAAGAGGAGATTGTGGGAGGCCACTTGCAAAGGATTATGCTGCAGCTCCTGCACAGAACCAACGTGGATGCACAGAGCATGCTGGTGGAGGAGGACAGAGAGGGCAAGATCAAAGTAAGCCCATTGCAGCTGCTGGACCAGAGTGAAGCTGTTAAAGGCAAAGAGGACTTGAGTGGAGATGTAGCCAAGGCCTTACAGGGTCTTCTCAGTCAAGATGCTTCCATCAAAAAGGGGATGGTCCTACAAGAGACAAAGTCAGGATCAGTGAAAATGACTCTCTACTCCCTCCTGTTCCATTCTGTCCAGCAGAAAGTCGTCAAGGGTGATGTGAAGTCAACAATTGGGAATCTGTTGGCTTCTTCTCAGGAGCAGAAAGCAGCAGCCACCATCAAGCGTGAGGACAATGAGAAGGGAAACGTCCAACTTTTTGCAAGCTGCATTGAGAAGGGAGACCTCAGCTATCTGAAGAATCTCCAGCAGGAGTCCGAGATACAATCCCTCATCTCTTCCCAAGCAGAGGAGGGGGCAGATGAGAGCGCCCCACGGGTTATGCAGGGGGCTAACATACATGTCTTGCCAAATAAAGAACAAATAGAGAAAGTAATTGCAGAAGGTGAGCCAGGGCCTGTGGAGGGAGCAAAAAAGGGATTTGTATGTGAAAGCACGGGCAGAGAGGGTGTGCTAGAGAGAGAGGCTGTGCATGCAGCAGGTGTGACAGGCACCACTGTGCAATGTCTTGGGAAGCCCCTGCCCACAGTGATGGGAAAGGAAGAAATTCTGTCCGGAGGGCTCAAGGTGACAACAAAGTCAATCCAAAGGGCTGCAGATGCCAGCAAGAAGGCAGAGAAAGAAGAAGCCACCACTGCCCATTTGAAGGAACCAAAAACTATGATGCAAGGCACATTTCCAACCCAAATGACAGCTCATAGGGCAGAAGTGGATGGGAAACAGCAGAGTGTGGTGACTGGGGAAGCCAGCCAGAGTCAGAAAGAAGAAAAGGCCCTGGGGAGTGATCTTCAGGCTGCAATGCAAAGCCTGAGGCTAGCAACAGCAGAAGCAAAAAACATTCAGCACCACGTTCAGAGCAAGTTCCAGAGGAACAGGGAGGAGCTCCACACAGCCTGCAGACAGCAGACAGTCAGTTCACAGGGGACCAGGACCCTTCAGTCGACCGTACACCAACAGGACTCTTCATCTACCAAGCAGGAGAGCAGCAGCACTGCCACGAGGACCACCACCACTAAAGTCCAGGAGGCATCCAAGACCCACACAAGCGTGTCTCAGAAGAGCATAGCATCACACAAAAAGGTCAGTGCTTCTGAGGAAGTACAGGAGGGACAACTATTGAGCCAGGAAAGCCAAGTTGTGCCCAGTAGAGATTTTAGCATTAAGGATGGCCTTTATACTGCCACACCTGTGAAAACCTATATAAACCCTTGTGTTGAGTCTGATTCCAAAGAGCAATCAGTGCAAGAAGAAAGAGATGTTGGTGTCAGAGGGGATGTGCAGACAGCTATCAGAGCACTGCAAAGTGCCGCCACAGAACAGCGCCTGGTAGAAAAGGAGGACGTTGTCCGAGGTAACTTAAAAGCCACACTTCAGTCGCTGGAAAAGTCTAACGTTAATGTCTCCAGAGGGGATTTTAAAGCCGCTATGATATACAGGAATGCAGGGCAGTCCTATTCTGTGTGTAAAAAGAAAAATGAGACTCAACTCGCTAGTAACGAGACTGCTGTAGTGACTTCAGGGTCACAGGCTGATAATGACTTTCCTCCTCCTCCCTCAGTTGCTGTGATGAAAGCAGAGCATTGCCCACCCTCAACTAAAGCAGCAAGAGAAGGTGCCCTTCCATTACCAACCAGCAAAGATGAAGCCCCACGATGTTCTGCACTACTCCAGACCCCTCTTCCTGCACTCCCTTCTCTGTCCTGCAAACCCAGTGACCAGAGTCCTGCAGAGAAGCCCAGGACTCCTCCAAAACCAGAAACTGCTGCCCCACCCAGGAAAAAACCTGTTCCCCCTCCAAAACCTGAGCACCTCTTACATGAGGCTCATTCTGCCTCTGCAAATAACAGCACAACCAGATCAACCAAACCCATCCCTCCACCCCTGCCTCCAAAGCCTTCAGGCTTGAGGGAGATCATCAAGCCAAAGCCTTCCCCCACAGAGCTGGGATTAAGCTGCATGGAAGTTCATGAACAATCAGGCTATGAGGAGGTTCAGGCAAAATCCTGCAATTTAGAGGCATCTGTGAAGAAGTCTGTCACAGTTCAAGGTATAAACCCTGAGAGAAAGCTGCCAAAATACACTGCCAAAACTCCTCTTCAAATAGCAGAAGAAAGGTACAAGGCCAGCAAAGGAGGACAAGGAAAGGTAGAATCAGACAGTGCTAAGACCTCAAAGCCAATGAAAAATGGAGTGGTTGGTTTTGAAGTCAAGCAGGGAATGATGAGTGATAAAGCAGCTGCTCCAAGGAGATGCCCAGGCGAGGTAGCTCAGAGGCAGATAGAGCTGTGCCGAGAGGAGAACGGGTGCTCTTCACTGACACCTCCAACCTGTCCTGGCAGAGCACAGACACACAATGTGCCAGGACAAACTGAGCCAAGTACGTCCCCTGTGGGCCACACCAACCCTCCAAAGAGAGGTGATGACACTGCACAAAATGCCTCATCCAGTGTGGAAAGGGAAAGTGTATCTAATTCTTATGGATTGTGGGATAGTCAGAGAGTCGTGCAGCAGGTGCATGAGAGGAGGCAAATGTCTCATTCAATGTCTTTCCATCAGCAGTCAATGAACTCCTTTGAGGAGCACCAGCAGGGGAATAGCAGGCAACTGAAATGTCCTGACAGGGAGGCAGAGACACCTGCCCAGGAGAAGCCAGCGGTTGTTATGAGAGAAAAAAAAAAGAGAGAAACGGAAGATGAGCGTCGGAAGAGGTTGTCAGTACACAAAGAGGAGATAATGAAAGGCAATGTCAAGGAGGCTATGGAGATCTTTGAGAACCTCAGGAGACAGGAGCAGCTGCAAGAGATCTTGACCCGAGTGAGGGAGTTTGAGGAGGAGACAAGCAAAGTGGATGTGAAAGCTCTGAAGAGCTTCTTTGAGAAGGTCCCCGAGTGGGTTGTACGCCAGAAGGCCAAGCAACAGGACAAAGCTGAGGCAAAGGAGGACACTGACAGTGTCTCCTCAGTGGATCTGGTTTTTGAGGACCTGGAGCGAGCAAGTGCTGAGATTCTCCACCTGAAGGAGCAGACACTTGCCCGCATCCAGGACATCGAGGAGGCCATCAAGAAAGCTATTTATTCTGTTTCTAGTCTCAAGTCTGAGTCAGACATTGCTGGGCTCTCGGGGCTGTTCAAGGAGTCTCTGGGGAGCACCCAAAGCTCTGTGAGCAGTAGCAATATCCGTAAAATCAGCATTGTCTCAAGCAAAGCCAAGCAGGAGGACGTCATGATGGAGACAGGGGAAGCAGCATCTGTGGAAGGTGCAAAGGTGGCAGAAAAGACCGAGGCAGCCAAGGCAGAGCTAGACGTGCCCCGCGTTATTCAGTCTCGTGTCAGCTCTCCCTCCTCACCTTCCTACATCACCATTGAGTCTGCTGCCAGGAAACCAGCAGAATCACCCAGGACAGCACATTCCCCCCAGGACGGCCCTTCACCAGACTGTCTTGACTCTCCAGGAAAGAGGGATGCTTTTGTTCAGAACAACTTTAGCTCCTTTAACAACCCCTCAGCAGGGTCTGCTGGGCATGACACAAAACCCTTAGAGAAGAGGCAAGACCCCGTCCAAACAAAAGCTGGGCTGAGCTCGATGAAACAGCACACACTTGGCAATGCCAACCATCCAAACAGTGACAAAGAGAAGTGCTCTCTGGACACTTCTAAAGACAGCTGCCACTGTGGGAAGAAAGGCAGCTTTTCAGAATACCGCTCCCTGAATGTCCCCAGCCCACAAAATCCGCGGAGGCAGAAAAGCATCTTGGAGCTGCAGACAGGGCCCGATGGGTCCAAGCTCTACGGAGCCACCCGGACTGTCATGGAGCAGTATGAAGAAATGGACCAGTTTGGAAACAAAATCATCACTTCGTCCACCACAGTCACCAAGCAATCCGAGACACAAACGTCTTCCACGTGTGATGTGGTTTCTCATCCCCAGTATGAGGTATCTGCCTCACCTGTATTTCGGAGGTACTTGAAGAGCCCAGGTGAAGACTTCCACACCAACGGGACTTTTCAGGAGCCGGGAGTGGTCTTTGTCACCTTTGGCAACTCCAAGCCAAAGAAATAGGAGATTCTGGAGAACAAGAGAGGACTGTATAATACAAAAGAGAAAGGCCATGATAAACATTTCACCTGTTTTATCTACATTACACATAGGCATTTACCTAAACCCTAAGGACTTCTCAGGGTCATCGTCTTGGTGTTTGCACACAGACAGGACAAGTGCAGCCTGCCTTGACACTGGAGAACAGCCCTCGCCTGGCCAACCCAACAGATTTGGTGCTGCACCACAACCCAGAGTCCTGGCACTGTTAGAAGCACAAGGGAAAAATCCATCCATGGGCACCTTAGGGTATCTTCCCCCTAGAACATTTGGTGGGAGCAGCTGGAGGTGTTGGATCAGGCTTCTCTGAACTACTGCAGAAAGAAGGATAGGTAGGATCAGTTAAAGAATCAATCAATCTGGCCATTGGAAAACAAACACATCTATGGTACCTTCTTTTTCTAAGAAGGGCATCCTACACACACACACACAAACACACACATATATATATACACAAGCTCATATTGATGGGTGGGTTGGATAGGTTTTCTCTTAGCCATTAAGAAAAGGAAAAAAAATCTTGAATTGTTGTCACTCTTGGACTTAGGGGAGTTATTTATCAGTTTGTTTTTAAGTTCCTGGAAAATGTTTGATGATACTGGAAACTGTAAAGCCAAGGCCTGCAGCTACTATCAATGCCATTCCCCCAAAGAAAGATACTATGAAAGATTCTTGAGTCAGAATGGTTACTGCTTTTTTTTCTTTATTTCTAGAATTGTAATTTATTATTCAGTATACACAAACCCCTTATTTTAGATTTTCCATGCTTTCCTACGTGTTTACTGTTTAAATTCATTTTGAGACTTTGTAAAGCAATTTTTCTTATTATTATTATTATGACTTTGTTTTGTACATTCTCAACTCAAGATTTTAGATATTTTGTGGCTTTTTTTTTTTTTTTATTTTAACTTCTATTGCTGCGTTCTGACGGTAAACATTACCTCTAAAAATACTGTGGTCTGGTTGAGTTTCTTTTTTTCAATGCTTGTTTCCTCTGAACATACCTAGAAATCATGTCTCGATGGACCAGTTGAATCACACATTGAGAGCACTCTGAGTCACTGGAAGAGTGTGGTCTACATCTGCTTTACGGTGTGGGTGGATCATCAGCCCTGCAGCAAAGAGTGATCATACTCTTACCTGAAAAAAGAGTCCAGGATGATACAGAACCCCCAGTCCAGGACTCTGTGTAGATGTGTGGAGCCTGGGTAGGATGGACACACCAGGAAACTCTGGACACTTGTGTGCACCCATTTCCCCCATGGGAGAAGGCAGCTGAGGTGTTGTGCCCCCACAAGCCTCACGAAGCAGAGCAGCTGATGACCCAGCCCTTACTCACTGCTGTACCTCAACTCATCATACTCAGCTCGGGGGTGGGCAGGCGAGCAAGGAGTTTGCTCCAGGTGTGGGGGAATGTGAGGAGCCCACAGAGGGACTGTTACTCACAGAATCACTGAATATCCTGAGTTAGAAGAGACCCTCAAGGATCATTGAGTCCAGCTCCTGGCCCTGCACAGGGAATGCCCAAAAATCCCACCCTGTGCCCAAGAGCATTATCCAAACACTTCTTGAGCTCAGGCTGGTGCTGTGACCACTTCCCTGGGAGCCTGTTCCAGTGCCCAACCTGTCAGCCTGTTCCAGACCACCGTCTGGGGGAAGAACCTTTTGCTAATATCCAACCTAAACCTCCCCAGACACAGCTTCAGGCCATTCCCTCAGATCCTGTCACTGTCACCAGAGAGAAGAGATCAGTGCCTGCCCCTCCTTTTCCCCTCACGAGGAAGTTGTAGGTACAATGAGGGCTCCCCTCAGTCTGCTTCTCCAGGCTGAACAGACCAAGTGCCCTCAGCCACTCCTCACACGGCTTCCCCCCAAGGCCCTTCACCATCTTTGTCGCCCTCCCTTGGACATTCTCTAACATCTTTATATCCTTTTATTAGGGTGACCAAAACTGCAGACAGGACTCGAGGTGAGGGAGTGGAGCTGTGTCCTACAGCCTGGCTCAGACCTAGACTGCCAACCTCTGGGTCTGACTGTAGCTCTTCTGGTTGATCTACAGGCAGACACCTCATCTCTCAGTCCATCAGTTTATCTGAGAATGGGACAGTAACTTCATTCAAAAAAAACCACAACAAAGCAGTATATTGGTACAGTTAATGTTTGCCTTCTTCCTCTGAGGACAAAGAGCCCACATTAATGAAGTAGGAGCAGGACACTGGGGAGGAAGGGTCTGCTCAGAGTCTACCATTCCATATCCCTGAGCCTATAGTCAGGTTTTTAAATAGCAGTTGTCATCTTGCATCATGAACACCGTGTTCAAGGTGTTGTAGACCACGCAGGAGTTCTGCTTCCTCCCCAGAACACAGGTGCATACCCAGAACGCATTGGTTCACATCTAGAACCCCATAAATTTGAAAGACATGCCAAAAGAAGAATAGGAACATAATTTTTAATTCCACACTGAAGGCTGAGCTGGAAGAGCAGATCATCATAAACTGAGCACATCTGTTTTCAAGAAATCAGAAAGCAATAACCACTTAGATCTTCCCAATTCCTTTAGTAGGACCAATTGCAAAAATAATGGAGAGTTAGTTATTGGGAGATCCTCTTCAAAATTTTTCCAACACTCCTTTCTTAGCCCTGTTTGTTTCCATCGCAGCTTCTATCACACGTTTGTTTCATTTCTCTTGAAGGACAACTGTGGAGCAATTTTAGTAAGCTGCAAACAGGTTGTGTGGGCAATGAAAATTACTCCACATAAACTCAAATAAATCCAAATATCCTGCACTGCCACTGCTTAGAAATACCGATCTTATTGCTTGTGTTTCTGGTTTTACAGGATTTCTAAATGTCTCAAAGAGCCATTTATGAGGCTAAGATCATTTAAGATGTGTTTCTTCCATTATATTTCCATCAGCTAGGAACTGAAATATGATGAGGAGACAGATGTTCCATTATTTCAGCACCATACACGGCTCCTTGAGACATTGAAAGAACTGGAGAGAAAAAACAAATGCAAAGATTTGAAACTCAAACACAAGCTGAAGGATCAGCTCATATTCTCCATGCTTCAGACTTTGCAATAATAAACCAGCAGAGCACATACAAACTTTCAGATCCCAAATGAGCTGTCCCCATTTTTCTGTGATTTTTGGGTACAAGACACGACATTGTTCACTGTTCTTTGCCCTGGTGGGTCTCTGCATTCTCACACAGTAGATATTTCCAAAAGTAAGCAGGCTGGGACAGTTACCTGGACCAGGGGACAGAGGGCAGTTGGTATTGTCAGAACTGTACCTCCTTGAGGGGTCAAACGACAAGTTCAGCTGCAGGTCTGGTTCTCTTGCAGCAGTGGACAGGAAACAGGCTTCATTTGAAGTGCCCACACAAAGTACTGCCCTTCCCAGCTCTGTCAGTCACTGGCCTCCCTGAGGAAACTCAGTCTTCAGTCTGAAAGATTTGTGCTCACCATGAAATCACAGCATCATTAAGGTTGGAAAAGACCCCTAAGATCATCGATTCCAACCTTTAACCCAGCACTACCAACACACCACTAAACCCTGTCTCCAAGGGCCACATCTACATATCTTTTGAATCCCTCCGGGGATGGTGAATCCACCACTACCCTGGGCAGCCTGTTCCAATGCCAGACAACACTTCTGGTGAAGAAACTTTTCCTAGCATTTTCCCTTTCCAATCTAAACCTCACCTTGTGCAACTTGAGCCCATTTCCTTCAGTCGTATCATTTGCTGCTTGGGAGAAGAGACCAACCCCACGTGGTTACACTCTCTTGTCAGGGAGTTGTAGAGAGTGAGAAGGTGCCCCCTGAGCCTCCTTTTCTCCAGCCCCGCCAGCTTCCTCAGCTGCTTCTCGGCAGCCTTGTGCTCCAGACCCTTTCCCAGCTTCTTCGCTTATCAAGAACATGGGCATTTTCAGGCTGACTTCTCCTGCTATATAAAGGTTTTAATTCACACAAGGAAAAAAAGGCAACAGCTGATAAGCCATAATCCAGCTGCAACTTTCAGCACTGCAGTAATCAGCAGTGTGCTGGAGAGCCTTCCAGGCACATCCTGTAACTGCTTTTCACAGAAGCCTTAGGATAATTTCCTTGCCCACAGTGCCATTCAATTGTTTCTAATCACCTCTCTATCTTGCAGGCCATTAGGAAGGCTTTTTCCTGGGGCTGACAAATACACCTCTGAAGAGCAGGAGTGTTTGCCAAGCGTCAGACAATGAGCATTGAAAATAATCCCCCGGTGAAAGAGACCACTATCCCCTATAAAAGGTTATCCCACTTTGAAAACACGCTCCAGGAGTACAGACATTCATTCCCAGTTCAGAGGACAGAGATCCTGCTTGTTTGCTGAATAGCTCTGCTTCCTTCTTTGGTCATGATTGAAGGAAAGCATTTTTGTCTTATACAACACAGACATGTTGAGTTACTCTCTTCTCTGCCAGGACACAGACCCTTGTGCTGGGTGAGAACCCATCACCATCAGAGGAAGTTCTGCAGTAACAGTGGTGAAATTCACCTTGCAAACAGCTCCGTTTTGTACAACTACTTGGGCTCGTTTCAGGGTGGATGTATCTCCCTTTAGATTCCCTTACCTGGACCCCACTGAGAATACTGGGAATTTAGACACCCATTACTTCTGTACTCAATTACAGACCTATGGTCTGCTCTCTGTAGAGGACTGGAAGAGCAGAGGGGTGCTGGGATCATTGCAGGCTGAAGGAAAGACAGGGATTTTGTTTGCATGCTTCCCTCTAGATAGAAGCAAGAAAACTGAAGATGTTAAACTCATCTTCTTGAAAGTGTTGTCACAGGAAAACAAAGATGACTTGACCTTAATGGTATGTTCAGAAAAAAGGAAGTTAAAAGTTAAAAAGTTAAAAATTGGTCCCCCAGGAGTGTGTTGCAAGTAGAAGACAGGGTTCTTGTTCCCTGTCTTGTTCTTGTTCGTGTCAACTCATCTCTTGAGAAACACCTCTCCTGTTTCATAGAAACATAGAGTCAGAGAATGGTTTGGGTTGGAAGGGACCTTAAAGATCATCTAATTTCAAAGCCCTGCCATGGTCAGGGACACTTTCCTCTAGATCAGGTTGATCAGGGCCCATCCAATCTGGCCTTGAACATTTCCAGGGATGGGGCATCCAAAGCTTCTCTGGATGCCAACTTGTTTGCCCTGATCACAGCTAAAATCTGGCCATCAGCCCAGTCCACATGAGAGCAGAAAGTAAACTTGCCTTTTTTGGGCTGACAGTGCTGCAAACCAGGGTAGGAACACATGGAAAGAAAGCCAGAGGGATCAGAGAACACCAGCAAAACCGGGGCAAATAAGCTCCCTATAAAGAGGCAGAGTTGCCCTGGTGTGAGGGAGTGTCAGTACTCAGGGCACTGACCTGTCAGAGTTAGGCTGGGCTCAGCTGGGCTCCTTCTGGGGCTTTGGAGAGACCTGAATTTTCAGATTAATTCACCAGCTAAACTGAGCCTGTGCTTTGCAGCACAGTGAGGAGTGCACAGAGACATCCTCACTGCCACCTGCATCCCCTGGGTCACTTGACCATGCAGAGTACCTGGAGCTATTTCTGCAGCTGGGCTGAGAGCCAAGATTCTTTTTCCCCTCTCTCTCCACTAATATGGCTGGTGTTGGCAATGCTTTCCAGAGGGATTCTCTGGGTTTTTCACATAAAGAAATGTTTGGGGAATCAGGTCCTGGCACACAACACAATCCAGAGAGTAACTATAGTGGAGAGTAAAGCACCAGATTCATGGAGCTGTGGAAGCTTTACACTGATATGAGCTGCCTTTTCAGGGTTTGGACTATGTGTCTGTGTGAGCAGCCACAAGATCCTGGGATTCCAGGAGTTGCACAGAGTTTTTTGAGCCAGAGTAACATTTCTCACCTCACTCAAGGTTTTTAAGTGATTCAACTGAACGAATCATTTACTCTCAATCAAATGAACATATTTTTTTCTCGTCAGACATCCAAGGGTGTTCTGTCTTTTTGTTCTGACTGAAAATTAACACTGACCCATCCAAGATGACAGGTAAACTGAGTCAGACAGGAATCTGAACTCGCACAACAGATCTGCAAAAGAACAACAAGAAAGCACAACACGAGCAGGAGATTCAGTAAATTACCCTGCAGATGCACTTCCAGGTGGTCATAATTCGGTTATTTAACCTCAGTCTCTCTTTCTCCAGCCCATGTTGAAAGAAATGTGTGCCTCATGCCTGAAGCCTGTCTACCCCATGGAGCGTGTGGTCACTGACAAGGTCTGTGTGCACCGCTCCTGTTTCTGCTGTCAGCTCTGCGGGAGGAAGCTCAGGTGAGTGGTAGGACCCAGTGCACTTATTTTTAAGGGATGTCCAAGTAGCTTCCATCAAAATTGTCCAAGGGTCATTCCGACAGAGCAGGGCTGAGGAAATGAGAAAAAAAGCAGCTTCCCTGATTCCATCTGCCTCTCCATCAGTGGAGGCTGAAGTCTGCCCACCTCAAGCCTGCAGATACCTCTGGATCAGGAATCTGCATGGATGGTGGTGCAAGGATGAGCTGAAACTACAGTAAATATTTACAGTTTGTGAATACTGATAGGGAATGTAATTGGAGGAGTCATTTGGATGCCTTCTATGTTCATAGAATCATAAAATCATTAAGGTTGGAAAAGGTCTCTAAGATCATGGAGTCCAGCCATTAACACAACACTGACCATCATTAAACTGTGTCCCCAAGCATCACATTGAGTCAGGTAGGTTGGAAGGCACCTCTGGAAGTCTCCACCCAGCCTTCTGCAGGCCCAAGGAGGGCAGGGGCTCAGGAACATTTCCAGGAGAGGTGTGAATGGCTTCAAGGATGGGGGTTACAAGTCTCAGTTGGGGCCACTCTTTGAACATCTGACCATCAGTGAAAATGGTTTTTCTTGTATCTCATCACAATTCCCTGTGTTACAACTTGTTCCCATTGCCTCTCGTACTGTCACTGCCCCCTTCCAAGAGCATTCCAGCCCTGTCTTCCCTATAATCGCCAATAAAATAGACACACACAGAGCATTGAGTTCCTCCCTCTTAACCTTCTCCTGGTAGGACCTGGTCAACTCATCTCTCAGCCTCTCCTCAGATGACACAGCTCCCTCACCACTTTAGTGGCTTTTTGCTGGATTCATTCCAGTACAGCAATGCCTTTCTTGCTGTGAGGAGCCCAAAACTGGACAAAGTACTCCACATGGAATACTAAAAGTGTCGAATGTAGAGGAGCTGTCACTTCTCTTGGCCATGCAGCCCAGGATGTAGTTGGCTTCCCTGTCACAAGGACACACTGCTGGCTTGTTTTCAGCTTGTCAGTCACAGGGGGAGAGATGGAGTGCTGGTGTGAAGCCTGGCCTGCAAACGAGAAAGGGATTGCACATAACCTGGGCTACAGCTCCCAGAGGCATTGCAAGGAAATGTTTCATTTTTCACGTGTTTTGGTGTTTGAAAGAAAAATCAAACATGTTCTGAGAAAGCCAACACTACTTTTGAAAGGTTTCGTTCTTCAACCCCCTCCCTCCCTTCCCCGCTGAAAAATGATTTTGCTGAAAGCCTGTCCATCAGTGTTACAGCTCCCCTCCCACACAGTCACTGACAGCTGTGCCAATGTGTGTTTTCCAGCTTGCAAAACTATGCTGCCCTCCACGGGGTGTTTTACTGCCAAGTCCACTACAAGCTGATGGCTGGGGCTGGAAGCAGAAGTGAGATGGAAAGGCTGGAGCACCACCACGTTCAGCATGGACCACAGCCCCGGGCCTGGTGTAACAGGGACAAAAAGGCTGAAACAAGAGAGAAACCCGCCCCCTTCAATGCACAGTGTGATCTGCAGCTGGCTGAGCACAGGAACAGCAGGTCTGCCCTCCTAGGGAACAAGCTCAGGACAGTCTGGCCGCCTTCAGAACCAACCCTGGCTGTTGATGGAAAAGCTGGAAATGGAGTGTGTTCCTGGAAAAAGCCTGCACTGAGCCTGCAAACCTGCCAGGCTGCAGGCAGCAGGGCAGGCAGGATGGTGCTCAGGGGTCAGGAGGGAGAAGGGGAGAAGGGAAGATTCTTACCTGGCATCACCTACACCAAGGAAAGAGAGCAAGTGTCTTCCTGGCCCAAGAACAGAGAGCAGAGAGGCCGTGAAGAGACTGGGGATGGGGCTGTGCCTGAAGGGAAGCGAGGGGGGAAGGTGTCCCAGAGAGTGGCTGCAATCCAGCAGGGCCAGGCCCAGCTGAAGAGAGGACCTGCCTGTGCCTCCCTCCCTCCAGTCCTGGAGCCTGTGAAACCCCTGCCTCGTGGCTCACTTGCCGCCCACCCCACACGCCAAAGCACTAAACCCACCTTGTGGATGTACCTGGGGGGCACAGGGCGCTGCATCCTCCCTGCCACAGAGGTCCCAGTGACACAAAACAAGGTCTGTGGGGCTCTGAGCACACCCAATGAAGGAGGCACAATGACAGATGATAAGCCTGAACTGACTGTTCCAGATACTGCAGGGGCCAAGCATCAGCCTGGAGAGGGAACGAACAGCACACAGACCATTCATGTGCCAGGAGAGCCCAAAACCAGACACACTGTAAGTACAGAGCTAAAATGTGTAGCTGAGGGTGTTGATCCCCCTGAAAATGAAGCTGAAGAAGCCCATTCCCCCTCTGGTGTGTCGAGGACCTCTTCTGTATCTTCTGATTCCCTGGAGCCAGGAGGGCTGGGTGTGTCACCTGAGACCACTGAAATGTTGAATGAGAACTCAAAGGCAAACACCAGTGAGTTCTCCGGGAAACACAGGCCAGGAATTTTGGGGGAAGCTATGCAACCATCCAGCAGAAGTGGTTTGCCTGGAATTGAGAGCAAAGGGGCAGAATATGAGAAGACAAAAGAAGAGAAACCAGTAACTATGTCAGTGTCTCTGGAAGAGCCAAGTCCTGAGCACAAATCTCAGGAAAATAAAGGTGTAAAGAGCAGAGTCTCTTCACCGGATTGTCCAGACAGGACAGATGATCACAATGTGCCCTCTTTACCAGAAACAGAACCTCAGGACACATGTGGCCCACTGAAAAGTAACACTCACGAGGGTATTTGGAGACATGATATTAAATTACCTGGCAAGGGTTTTCCAGTATCAACAGACACACCTCTGAAAGGAACTTGTGTCACTTGTCCCTCACATGACGAAGTCAACAACCCCAAGTCAAAGGATTCCAGGAAAGTTCTTAGTGAAAATACCTTGCATGTTTCTGAGCAACCAGCCAAGACATCAGAATACTCCACACCAAATCCATCCTTGGACAAATCCAGAGACCATCCAGTAGGTGAAGAAAAAGTGGATCTGAAACTCCCAGAGAAAAGCACTGTGCCTGTGTCACAGACTGGTGCCCAGAGCAAGGAGGCCGGAAGCAGCCAAGCGTGTAGAGAGACACCAGGTAAAGGTTTCAGGCTTAGGAAAAACCCCTTCATAACACTTTTTGGCTCTGAAGAAAAAGACAGAGCTCCCAGGAAAGAAGCAACAACCCAGAGGAAAGCCACAAAGCCCCAGTCAACCCTTGGCACTTTGTTTGGTCACCCAAAGAAGAAGCAAAGTCCACAAGAAAAACCTGTGGGATCCTCAGAACAAACAAATATTGATGGCAGGCCAGAAAAGGCCCAGGGCCTCCTCAGCTCCTCCAGCCAAACAAAGCAAAAAGCCTCCAAGAATGGTCAGCTGCCACAGCCTGGAAAGATGGAGGTGTTCCCTAAACATATCCAGGAGACCTCTGGAGGATTGCCAGGCTCTGCTGAGAACAAGGAGACTGATGTCCTGTTGTCAGCTCTCGGCACAGCCGTGTCACACGATGATAGGCATGAGAGAACTGAACTTGACATTCATGTCCCTCTGTCTTTAAATAGTCAAGTTTGGCAGCAACAGGACAGCTGTTGGCCTCCTCTCATGCCAGCACAGGAAAATCAGAAAGGAGCTGCAGGAATCTCAGAAGGTGGAAGAAACCCTCTACAGTCTCCTCCAGAGCTTGTTCCTGCAGCTGACAACAGCAAAAATCTCACCAGGGAAGGGAATCACCATGATGCCCATCTGCTAGAAACCCAGAACCTGTTGAGTTTGGATGTCCAGGACACACTGGCACAGGATGGGATGTTTTTTTCACCAGGCAATTCAGACACGTTACCCAAGGAAGCTGAGCTTCAGTTCGGTAACGTGGATTTTCTGGGGGACAGTAACTTGTTCTTTTCTGGAGGACAAGATTTCCCCAGCATAGCAAGAAAAGCTCCAAATTCAGATTTGCAGAACTCAGAGGCAAAAACTCCACCTTTCTTTGATCCAAATCCTTCAGATTTATTCCAGGAAATCTCAGCAGAAACAAACACCTCACTGGAGCTGTGGGACACCTCCAGCCTCTCGCTTCTCGATGGGCAGGATGAGATTAATATTAGAGACCTGGAAGGGATTCCGAGCTGTGAACTCCTGGTGCAGTTGGATCCACAGCGCCAGGCTCCAAAGGCAGCAGAAGAAATGTTTGGAATGGGTCTCAGTGCTGAAGGCTCCACAAAAAAGCATCTCCCTACACAGGATGACAATTTTCCCCTAACATACATGTTCAGCAGCTGTGCTTCTGAAACCTCTAATCAGGGTGCCTTTGATCAGTTTGATTTTGATTCAACCAAAACGGGCCAGGAGGCTTCTGAAAAAATCAACAGGAGCAGAAAAACACCAGGAGCTGAAGAAGATTATGACAGTCTGTCTTCCGAAGACTTGGAGAGGTTGAATTGTGACCTTTCAGAGAAGGAGTTCTTTATATAGGTGAAAAAAAAATAGGTTACAAAATATACACACCCTTCCCCTGCAGAACAAGTTAGCTGATATGGGACCAAAAGTGATTCCTGAAATCAGCTGTACAAGGATGAGCAAAAATAAGTGAAATGACCTTGCCAAGGTCAGAAGGGCTGAGGAGGGAAATGAACCCTGGTGTCTTGAAATCTTGGGGTGTGGGGACATTGCTACATCTGCTCTCCCTGTGCCATTGCACTCTGCTCCTCCCTGACTGTCCTCTGCATAAATATTACATAACATAAATGTTATAGGAGTTAACAATTATACTAATGATAAACAAGCTCATGAGAAACCCCAGAGGGTCAAAGCATGAACACGTGCACTATGAAAAGGGTCATAAAGCATATCAATTCACGTTTTAATCAGCTGTCTGTAAAAAAAAAAAAGATAAAGGTGTTAAAATGATTAATTTTTAAAATAGAACAAAATGAAATAAAATGAAATAAAATTTAAAATAAAATAAAATAAAATAAAATAAAATAAAATAAAATAAAATATAAAATACTCCAACAACCTGCCTGCCTCACTAGTGCCAAAATAACCCTGGCTCTGTCATATCTGCTGGAAGAATAAAGCTGCTTAATGATTGTCTGCTGCAAAGCAGTATCAGTGTTCTGTGCAGGGAAACTGCTCAATCAGCATAAATCAGGGGAAAAAGGGATATCCTTGAAGTTTATATGACTCATCAGATGCTGAAGTCAGTCTCACCTTGGGGGGGATCAGGGGGCTGGGGATAAAGGAACTGCCTTCTCAGAGCTGTGCCTGAAACCTGGCCAGGCTATGCTTGGAGGTGGAGAGGAGGCTTGCAGAGACCAAACACCTCTCACTGGAGCAGAGGGAAGTGGGTGGCCCTGTCACCTGTACAAAAGGTGCTCAGAGTGATGCCCCAGACAAGTTGTCACTGCCAGATGACACCCAAAAACCTGATCTCTCCCTTCCAGCTCTAAGCAGAAGAGGGAAAAGGCAGGAGCACCACAGTCGGTGGGTATGAATCTGTTTCCCCACAATTCACCCCAACACAGTGGTGTCCAAAGGGGTCTCTAGTCACTGTCACTCCTGATGTACAGAGAAAAGCCAAGTCCATGAATTCGTGCATCAAAGGCCTATTTTCTGCACTAGACCTCAGTCCCAGGCTGTAGTTTCTCTTTCTGAACTTCTCTCTAGGATGCTTCCCTTCCCTGTCCTTGATGTGGAGGTACAGGTTTTCCAGCTGTCCATCCCAGGCTTTATCTGAGACCTGCTGGTTTCTGATGCCTCCTGATAGAGGCTTCTCCTTTTTCAAGAGGCTTGGCAAGCCTTAGTAATCCATCTGGGCAGAGCTGCTGGACAGAGAAAAATAAGCCCAGACTCCCTACCAAGTGGGGCTCCAGGAAACAGAGGTTTGCAGGGCTGCCCCAGCCTTTGTCCCTGAGAGGTCTCCACCATGTAGGATTGACTCACTCAGCTCCAGATAACGGAGACAGTTATGAAAACAACATCTTTCCATGAAAAATGTCATCTGAGGGTGACAAAGGAGTGAAGCTTTCCCGGAGCTTCAGAAGAGCCTGTCTGGTCATGACTGGAAAAACAGCTTTAAGGAAGGAGTCACATCTGCATTAGAACATGAAACTCACTCATGTCTGGGTCACCCCCAAGGTTTTATAGGCAGAAATTGGACCTCTGCCACAGGAGATGAGGAATGGCAGGGAAGACCATGAGCCATACACAATAGAGTGAACCCGAGAATTTGAGCTTATTATACACTGATGGAGAAGGCAGGACAGGGACAAAATGTCTCTGCCAGAGCAGATCTCCTTGGCCAAGTCATCCCACAAAAAGGCCAGAGATGGATTTAGGGTAAAGGGACCTCTGAAGGTTGTGCAGCTCAGCATCCTGCTCAAGGAATGTCTCTGAATAACATTAAGTCCTCTCATCCAAGGATGTGGATGCAGAGCCGAGTGATGCTTGGCCATGTAGTGTGTGCAGATGATAAATGCACAGTGCTGGATTTACACAACTCCAAGTAACATTTACTCCTCTCTTCCTTTACTCCAATAGCGCTAACCAGCATGATCTCACTCTCCCACTCTAGTTCATGGGGTGGTGTTTTAAAATCCAATATTCTACTCCTTTTCTCACTTCCATAAGCACAACAGCTATTCCCACTCATGAAACACCAATCCAGGCTTGTGTGACCCAGGAGTGACTTTGTTGGAGGCTCAGATGTACTATGGGCATTGAGAGTGAAAGATGAATAATTTGAGAGGAGACTCCAAATGAGCAGGTTAGTGATGTGTTTGTAGCTCTGGTAAAAGCAGCCAGGAGCTCTGGTAAAACCAACCTCTGCCAAATTAGACACAAAATTTCACATACTGAGGGCAATCCAACTACCCAGTTTCTAGGAATAAAGACACAAGCCACTCAGGGAGTCTACTCAGGAAGAAGCTCAGATGTGCAGCAGAAATCAGGTCAATCTGCTTTTCAAGTGACATCAGAACCTCAGGCAAAGCCAAGCTGGTGTAATTTCCCAAATCCTCTGTGCTCTGTATGTCTGTGTGTGTAATGTGCTGTTTTCCCCAAGGTTGCTCGCTAAGCCAGATCTATTTTAGGATTCTCCCCAAGACACTGTAGTTTAGATCTAGTTTTATGACTAAACAGGGTTTCTGCAAATGAAAACGGACAGCTTGGGACACAGCTGTCAAGAGCGAGTTTACTGGCCTACCAGCCAGATTTCCTGGTCCAGAGCAGAAGTGTTCTTCTGCTTCTCTTCCCTGTAGTCTCCAGGATGTATTACATAGTCATTAAACCCTTAATAGGAGCAGCAAATTTACTGCTTCTGCTTCACCACACTCAGCAAAATTAACCCTCATTTCTAGAATCCCAACTTCATGCCTCAGACAAAAACCTTGTGCTGCAGCATGGTTGCCTTCAGGAGGCCTTCTGACACATCCCAGGCTGGACAAGGACAAGCTGTCACTATACTATCTCCAAGAGTGGCAATGCTCTGGCACCTTTGTTCTCTTCCCAAGAGCAGGGAGGCAATAGCTGGTGACAAAGTACAGCCTGGAGGACTGCAGTGTAGCATCATAATGGACTAGTGTGCCAGTACAGGTGCTCATTTTATCACACTGGATTAGGGGTTTAGTGCTCACGTGGCTTAAACATTAATATTTGCCTATTTAAGCCATAGGCAGCAGCGCGGCCAGGCCATAGAGGTGCACACCATGGCTGAGTTTGGAGATCTGTTATGTGCTCTGGGAGAGTGTGGGCTGTATCAGAAACTGCTGGTCTTTCTCCTCTCCCTCCCTCTTCTTCTCAATGCTTTCCAAATGATGTCCCAGCTGTTCATGGTTGTGGAAG
>VZTJ01001765.1:1821132-1962051 GCA_013397795.1 Orthonyx spaldingii | reverse complement strand
CTGATTTTATGAATGATGCGGTGACGGCCGCGGCCATGGCGGTGGGGAGGGAGCGCTGCGCCCATTGTATCTGTAGGTAGCGGTGAGCGGCCGGGGAGCGGCCGAGCTGACAGGCAGGGTGCGGACGGGGCTCCTCCGGCAGGAAAGATGGATTTACCATTTCGCTGCCTTCTTCCGAGCGAAGCCTGCGCACCTTCCCGTGCGCTCCCCGAGTGCGGCGCTCGGGTCCCCGGGGAGCTCCGCGGGGAGCGGAGCCGGCGGGACGCGGGGCTCGGGCGCTGCCGCCCGCGGCGCGGAGCGGGCCGGGGGAGCCGGGCCGGGGGAGCCGCCGCGCCGCCCGCGGGTCCGGGAGCCGGGGCCGCCGCCGCCGCCATGTTTCCTTTTTTTGTGAATCGCTCTAATTTGCATACCACAATCTCCATTCATAAAAAAAAATTACGAAAAAAGAATTGCTGTCACCACCGCTGACCTGCGGCAGAACCTGCCCTGCGGAGCGCCCGGAGCGGCTGCTCCCGGGCCGAGGGCCGGCCTGCGGCCCGCGGCCGGCGGCGGAAGGTCTTCGGGACCTGCTGTATTAATATGTGCTGTTCGCTGCTTGTTGACACAGTTATGTGGGAAATATCAGCTCGGGGAGGTGCTGGGAGCACGTGATCCGCTCCATTCATAAAATACCTGGCTGTCCATTCACAGTGCAGTACAGTGTCTGCATTCAGCAGCCTCGCGGATCAGACCTGCATGGGAAGGGAGAGGCAGCCAGGCCGGCAGGTTTATCGGAGAGGGCAGCGGAAAAAGGGCTTGTGGCTGCGAGAAGGGGAAGTCACTGTAAAAGGGGCATGTGGAGGGACGAGAAAGGCTTATTTTTATGGTTTATGTTTGTCCTTTTCCTATAAAGGAGTATTAATTCAGATGTACCTTCTCAATGTACTATCTTACATTTAAGCAAGGAAGAGTTTTATTCAGAAAATGTTGAAGTATTTTCCCCTCCAGAAATACTTACTCAAAAATAGAATACTGAAAATCAAATTCATTATTATGAACATATTTTCAAGACAGTGTTTTAATCCATTTGGAGTAATTTACATTTTATTGAACAATACAGCGTTACATCTGCAAGAGATCAACATGGTGCAGAAGGAAGTCAGTCATACCTAATGAGGAAAATGTTGCCTATTGTAAAATACAGGTGACAGTGAAGACAACTAAATTGATAGAAATCAACATTGCAGTTCATTTTTATCTGTTTACTTTGAGAATTTTACAGCAGGATTAGCAATCATAATTTCACCTTAAGCTATGCTGTGGCTAAAGCGACCTCTGAAATATCAGAATACCAGAAATGTTTTTAATATGGCATAAATTGCTTAGAGGTCAATGTATTATCTTTGATTTTAAATATATTGAAAATTAAAAAAACCACAGTGAAATTTACTGAAGGATCCCTAGAGCAGACAATGTGTTTATTTGATGTAACTGTTTTGTGGTTTCCAGTGTTAAAATGGTGATGTTCATGGCTCATGAATACACTTTTTCATTATCTTAACAAATTACGCTGAGGAGATTCTTAATTATACATTTATGGAGTGAAGGAGGCTTGTTGTTAGTACAGCCTAAGAGAATATCTGAAATACTACTAATCTTTACTTAATACGAGAAAGGAAAGCTCACATACAGTATTTGCTTTGAGTTTATTCAGTGGTGCTATAGAACTAAATATGTTCTTATATAAATACTCTTACAAAGCAGTATAAATAATGCTTTTTCTTAAAGAATAAATGGAGGTTTTTTGGTTTTTTTTTACTTCAGTTATTAAAATATCAGAAGAAAAATAAGAAAAATATTTCTCAGTTTCTTTGCTTTTTCTGACAGCGTTTTCGGCATGGCCAGAGTCATCATTTCTGTGTGGTTGCTTTTGCACATAGCACAAGCATGTCACTTTAAATGGTTGGGAAAAATGATTGAAATGCCAGATAAACCGCTTGTGAAAATAGGACAGATCTAGAAATTGAAATTCATCATATATTAACCGTTCTCTGTGTTTAATTTTATCAGTAGAATTGATGACATCCATGGCCTTGAGTTCATTAATAGACCTTTCAGCATATAAGAGTGAATACGGGTACTTTGCAATGCATTTTGTGTCATTGTGGCTACCAGGAATATTCTGGTAATTGAGCGTTAGTCTTTTTTATAAAACTTCATTTTACAGAGTAAGATATAAATATTTGTGGTGTCTAGAGTTTGACCTCAGTTAATAATAAATTCTCAGTGGTGGTGGGAAAAATTAATTAAGAAGCTACATTAAGGACTACTAGGTTTCTTCTTGATCATGAACATATGGAAGGCAGCCTTATAAAATTCTGATTACTACAGATGAGTCTTCATTGGTGATTTTTACATTGCTCTTATGATGATGTTATTCTGATTGTCGGTTAGGTATTATTTAAATGAAAGTATTTCTATACCTCCAGATAATTTCATTCTTTTTCTCCTTCAGTGATGTTTTGCAGTCAGGGTGGTCAGCATCTACACGATATAGTTACAAAAGTGAACAGTTTTTAAATGAAGGAATTTGTAGGATTTGTGGACTCACGGGTCAATTCGCACCTTAACATAATAATGTTAAAGGAGATACAGTGAGCACTGTACCAAATTCCTGTTTTGGTGGCAGATTTTTACGGCTGTCTAGAAATACAACTGAATTTCAGTGTTGGGTAAAACAGAATAGTTGTTGTGCTGTGTAGTCCTCATTCAGTAGGGATGAATGATGACAGGCTTAAGATGGAGCCTGAGTTGCTGCAATCAAAAAGTAGGAGCACTGCTTTACTGGCTTGTTTACTTTCCTCTGGATTGCAGGTGGCCACATTTTATTTCAGGGAATGCTACTGCTCCTGAATCATATTCAGAGTTGCTTTTACATATTGTGTTTTTACAGATTGAGACTGTCACATGCTGATTGTTTTACCACATAAATATACTCATTTTCCTAGATAATTTAATTAAAGAGATTGTAAATTAAACACAGTATATTCTAATACCGTGTACTTAACAGCCTTGGGTTATAATGCTGTAAACATCCTCAAGTGTTGATTTGAAAAAGTAAAGGTGAACTAAATTTTTAAATAAGGTATTTATTTATGCCTTCCTTCAATATATATGAAAATACTGTTTGTACTTCATTTGTGTTTCAGAATTGTGTTGAATTTGTCTTACAAGCCCAGATACTGTAAGATGAATGTGAAATTGTATCACAGAAAGCAGTGCCAATTAGTTTGGGCTTATTAGTTCTGGGAGGATTTTAACACTTTTCAGCAGGCTGATTTTCTTTCTGCTGTTTAGGGCATATATACACACTGAAATTCTTCATCCTTTAATGAAAGGAACTTGTAAATAGAGTTTTGCTTTTTTTTTTGCTTTTTTTTTTTTTTTTTAAGGAAAGGACCTTCTAACCCAATTGATTATACTAAATCATTGCAATTCTAATATATTGTCATTTGAGGGAATGGTTGCTTATAGAGTCCTTGGGAGGCTTTTCCAGTCTTATGAACTGATTCTTGCTGTCTGTTTGGCTTTATGTTGTGTGACACTATTTTGAAGGTGAAACTGAATTTGCATGTTACATAATCTGAGAGTCAGTTGGGGGGGGTGGTTATTTTTACTTTTTTTCTTTTAAAAAAAGGTTTACCCTAGCAACAGTCCTTGATTACTGTGATACTGCAGAAAAATGCTTTTGGATGTTTCAGCATAACTGGAGCCAGCAATAGTATTTGAATTCAAGAATGCCGAGTGTTTTCCTCATTTATTCATTTAAAATTTAATACTCTTGATGTGTTTAAGTGATAGTGAGGACATCAATGTGACGTTTAAAAGTAAAGATGTTCCTTGAAAAGAATATATCCTGGCAGGATCAGAAGTCTCAGGATTAAAGCTGAGGGCAATCCTGGTCGGTTTGGGGGTAAATGCTGGCAATTTTGTTTGTTATTTACCCATTCTTGTGTATATCTGGAGAAATTGTGTGTATAGGTGATGACCTGATGGGATTATGACAAACAGCAGAAATAAAATTAATCTTCAGGGTATTGACACAAATTTAAAAAGGAGACAAAGGAAATAATTTTGTGTTTTTTGGTATTTACTGCCCTGATTCAAAAAGAGTGACCATGATAGGACCTACAGTGTATGTTGTCTTAAATGCTGTCATTCAAATGCTTAAATGTTTGCTTTCTCCCTTCTGCTCTTCTTCCTCAGTTAGAACATGTTGCAGTTTACTTAAAGGAATTGGAAAGATGTCTGAAAGTTGCCATATTCTTCAGGATCCCAGTTTCTTTATGACTGCTTTAAGAAGGAAATATCTCTCTTTTTCCTTTCTGTTCTAGTGTGCAACAACACTAAAGCAAGTAAATTTTAACTTGCACAGTTTGCACAGTTATTGAATGGCTGGAATTGATTGCAAACAAAAATTTAATGATCCCCAAAAATATAAATTTTTTTTCCTCTCTTCTCCCTTGGAAACATTCATACCTTTTTCTGAAAGCACTTTCTGTTGGTAAGTATCTACTGAATTATTGGCAACTGATGTGCTACAAAGGTTCCAAAGATGGAAACACATTTGCAACAATTTTTTATACTTTCTGAGACTTTGTTACATGTGTGCCCTATATTCAGCAATGCTTATTTTTTCATGAAAGGAAGAGGACTGCGTGCTCTTGTATATTGGCATCTATTTCTGAACTTAAGACAATAGCAATACATAGTTCTGTTGTGCTTGCTTTTTTTGTACTTAGTAAGTGAAGATTTTTTTTTGTTGTTGTTAATTCTTAGACTATGCTCTAGTAAAATCTGTTGGCTGGCATTATTCCCTGTGGTTTTTCTCATTCATAAAGTGATAACATTTTGTATATGGTAAAATATTTTATGGTATATCATACCAGCATAAGCACAGTACCTCTCCCACCTGAAAATTGTAATAGGAGTCAGTCTATATGACTATGGTGGTACTGAACAGCACTTACTTGTGTAAAGTAAGCAGACATTTTAAGTTCGTGTGTTTTCTAATCTTTTCAAGCTTATCTTTACAGTAATGTTCATGCTGATATCTGTGATATCAATTTGTTTAAAAATATATGTTAATTTGTCTATATTCATTGCTTTCATTTTCTCCTATGTATGAACAAGAAAAAGAAAAAAACCCAAGCAACCTACAAGTCTTTAGATATGCTAAGGGACAAAAAATTTGCATATAAGTGCTCTGAGTGCTAGAATTTGTTTATAAATGTGATTCTGATTAAATAATGATTTACTTGCTACACACAGGCCCTAACTCCCAATGCTCCAATTAAGGTGGAGAAAACAGATGATGATGATGATATTATTATTATTACTATTACTACTATTATTAATTTTTTCCCAACGTAATAATGGTAAATGAATCTATCTGTGGAAGGAGATCACTCACAAGCATCTTTTCTGTAAGAAGGCACTGTCATATGACAATAAATAATTCAAATAAGGAAAATAGGCCATAGAAACATCATCAGTTACTGTGTTCCATTCTGCACCACTGCCTGACACCAAGTTTCCATTCAGAAAGAAATATTTTTCATGTGCACACTATGCAAGAATTCACCAAATGTGTACCGTTGAAACACCAAAGCCACTTTAAAAATTAGGTGGTGCAGCATCTGCTTCTTCTTCTCCCCTCTCCACCCCCTGCCTCCCGAGATCCCCAGATGTATTAATTCCTGTGTCTTGACTAGTGCTGTTCATGCTATTTTAATTAGGTAAGGAAGTCTAATTCTGTTACAGCAAGTTTAACGCTCACCTATTCAGAACACCTGAAGGAATTCTGTGGCCCAAGTGCTTGGCTTGAATGGTTTTGTGAGCCAGTTTTTCACTGGAATGGCTTGCGAGAGCAGGTATCATTAACATCTATGGAAGGGTTGGGGTTTTTTGACGGTTAAAAAAAAAAAAAACTCCAGAAAAACAATAATAAATGAATAGCCTTCTCCAAGATGATCTGACAACTATTGACAATCACCCTTTTCCTTTGACTCCTGTTGGCAAGTTGAGATAATAAACTGAAATTTGTCAAAGCAAAAATGAAACTGATTTATTTCAGTTCTAAGTAAAGTCAAATGCTGTCAACAAACAAGTGTGCCCACAAGAAGCATCAAAAATTTCATTAACGAAACATGTAATTGCTGAAATCTAGCCTCAAGTTTATTAAAATTGTTACTGAGACTGACTGTCTTCCCTAAATAACCCCAGAACTGGTAAGATATAGCTGTCAGTGAGGATTCCTGCCATGCATTTTTATTCCTTCAGAAATTGTGCAGAACTGTTTTGGTGAAGTGGTACAAACCTTGAGGGCAGAAGTGATTTCTCTCTCCTTAGCCTTTTGAAAGGATTAAGTAAAGGTAGTGAAAGGTGGGAGTACAGATCCTGCCCTGATTTAGGAATTTTTATGCAACTTCTTAAAAACTTTTCAGCCTCTCAGATGCGATAAAGTATTCTGAGCCCTGGGTATTTCTTTCTGTGCATGATGTGCTTATTCTGGATCTCAGTACAGCATGCCTTAATATGAGGCCTGTGATTGACGCTGATACATGTTGAACCTTGAACAGGAATACATTTTTTAAAGGTGTAAAGAAGCTAATTCAGGATTTAAAGCTGAGACCTGTACATTTAAAGTGGCAAATCCTGAGGGTTTTTTTAGTCTATGTATGGAGCTGACCTTATGTAAAAAAGCTGTATGTTTGTAAGCACTAGTTATCATTGATAATCAATGGTCTTTGCTCGCTTTAGGACCAAGAATAATTTGGAAGTTCTGTAGTAGGACAGACTTAGGATAAGTATGTTTGTGCCCTCCTCAGGGGGTAGTTAGCGATCTCATTACAAGTTCCAGTTGTGATTCAAATGATACTGATCTGTGCTGCTGGTGTATAACTTGTGCTACTGATGATGCAAAAAAAATATTGGCCTTGCTGTCTCCAATTTTGGAAGATTTTTAAGAAAAAATTGATTGCTGGTACCAGTTGTACATAATGAGCATGCCAAGGGAACGCAAAGTTCTAAAATTACATGCTTGAGAATTTTTGGGTTTGAGAACTGAGATTGTTTATGCAAATACAATCCATGTGGCCAGGGTGTATGAATTTTGATGATTTTGGTAATAAGACAGATCCAGGATTGTATTCACATTGCCTGGATTCTGCTCTCAAACCTTCAGTGTTAGGAAATCCCTGTTTTCTTTTTTTCAACCCCTTGCCTCATTTACTGCTCCTCCTGTGTCACAGAGGAGGATTGTGTCTTCTGGTCATGCACAGGTAATTGAAGATTGCATCTTAGTGAGTGTTAAAATTCTGAAGATACTAATATTGAAAAGTAAAGCAATATTCTGACAGGTTTGTTAGGGGTTTTTTGTTTGATTTGTTTCTTGGGTTTAGTCTGATTTTAGTCTTTAATCTTCAGATTTCAACTATGGGAGTATTTCAAATGTTGGTAATGTTACTGTAATTGCACCCAGACTTGTAGCATGCTGTTTCTTATATTCTTTCTTCTTTTGTGATTTCCTTAATCCTTATCTGAAAGTTGGGGTTTTAGTGTTAGGGGTTTTTCCCCCCAGTTTGGAAGCTCTCTCTAGTTTTTTGATAAGTTTATTGAGACAATAATATGTTTGCTATGTTGACCTTTATTTTGGTTTGGTTCTTTTAAGGCAGTATAATGGCATCTGTTACGAGAAGTCATGCACAGCAGACACGCACATCACACTGTGGCAAGTCACAGAGTGCCTGTGAGACCGCACAATGTCTGGGCTTATTTGCTGTGGAGGTACCTAATGTAAGGGTTGCCATTAAGCCTGGTTTTTCTGTGGTGTCACTCATGTATCCTATAGGAATAGTGTCATAGTTCAGGCCTGTAAGTGCAGGGTACTTGCAGCTCTCATTGATGTGAAAATGCCAGTGGCTTGTCATTTCTTAATGAGCATATATGTTTTCTATTTGGATCTTTTTTTCCTTTTTCTTGGGTGGGTGAGTGGGGCAACTTGTAGGTGGACTGTTCATAAAATCTTTTACTGTTTTGTGCTCTGTGGTTCCCAAAGAACTCAGAGTGTGTAAATCAGGTCATTATTAATTATACAGTTGCTTTAATGCATTAAGACTCGTAAGCGTCTTGACAGAATCTTGCTTCACCCTCTTCTTCTTTCAGCCTCCAGAAAACTTTTTAATGGATGTGTAACCACTGCTTGAGGAGTCTTGTGATGATCTCTAGCACAGCACTTTCATGCTTTCTGTATTTGTACTGAACGGGGCTAGCTTAAAATATCTTATATTGTCTTAGGTGTATTCAACTTGACACATCCTCTAGAAGAGCCCCCATATGCACCTTAAAATGTACGTGCTTTGTTACTATGGTGATGCAGAAGAATCGTGCATGTTAACAACCCGTGTTAGGTAATGGAGGATTTGCAGAAATCAGTTAAGCATCTGCCTGGGGCACAGAAAACTGAGTCTGTGACCATACCTCCACCCCAGCCTCTTGGCTGCAGGCAGGCTGAGGGGATCTTATTATGGGATTACATGTTTCCCTGTTTTCAAGTTGTCTGAGGGGTGAAGAAGACTTTTTGGTAATGGTTTCGGAAGTTGAAGTAGTCTTGCCTTATCAAATACTTTTAAGTATCTTCCATCGTATACTTAAAGTGTTCTGCATAGTGTAAAGGAGATGCTGGGGCAAACATGTTGTGTTTGTCACTGACACAAACCCAATTTAGTTTTTCTTTGAACTGCCTGGGCTGATGATGCGTGAATTCATGAGCTTTCACTTCTCAGTTATGGACGCCTGCAAATCCTGCACAGGGAGAACATGTCCACATTCATTCCCCTGAAGCAAGGTAGAAAACACGAGCTCTTTGTCATCTGTTAGTTGTATTTTGGATGAAGAACAGATCTATTCAAGGAAGCTATTCCAGAACAACACATGAATTTAGAGTGCTGTACTTTAGTATAGTGTAATTTCCTGTGGGGGCCTTTTATTTTCCTTGTTCTAGAGTAAGTTGTGGGTAACTAGGGGAAAAGTGATAAGCTTAGTTGGCTGATTAGACAGGTTCTCCCTTCTTTCCTTCTCTGCTGTACTTCTTAAAAACTGTAGGTGTTTTGCATTAATTTGTTTTGTTTCTCTGTGGTTTTTTGTTTGTTTGTTTTTCATTTGATTGTTACTGCTAAAAGTGACGTATCTTTTCCACGTTTTGAATATGTTGGCTTTGAAGTGTGTGCATCTCTAGCCATCCTTATAGGTTTTGTTTTGGTTTTAATATTTTTAGGAAGAATTTTTCCTGGGTATTTCTCTATATTAGTGTTCTCATACAGGTTATCCTTAAAAGCTTCTCTGAAAAGTAAGCCACTGGTTAGTGTCTCTGAGATGTTTCACTGGCCCATTGAGCATCCTTACAGGTCTTAATACCAGGGTTTTACCCTTGAGCAATGCTAGCAAGAAGCTTGGTTTTTACCACTCTGGAACTATAAAAATATAACCCAAATAAAAACATGTGTTTCCTTTGCTGTAGAAGGAGAGAATGCTTCCCATAGGCTAAAAGTTCATCCTCTTTTCAGCAGTGAAAGAAGACATTACAGAAATGTTGAAAATCAGTGTTGAGTCACTTCTCTGCTACAGAAAATTCAACTTTTTTGATACTTGCAAAGAAATCTTGCTGAAGTATGTATAGCTCCTGACCACAACCCAAATGTATGGGTTAGACTTGAGAAATAACTGGAAATAAGTTTACCAAGTCTGTTATTTCAGCTGGTTTTTAGGCCTGAGCAGCTATTGGCAAGATACAGGATTTGCTTTTCTACCATTTGGCAAATCTATGCTGCTTGAGCTTGAGCCCCACAACTGAAGCTGGTGAATGGATGAAGTAAGAGCTTTTAGTTAGTTTTAAGATCCTCATTTTCCTTTCAGCATGAGCTTGGATCGACTTAGCATCCCAAATAAGGCATGATGATCCAAATCTCTGCCATGTGCTTCAGGAAAAGATCATTTAAGTAGAGAAGTTGCAAGAGAGATCCAACTGTATTTCACGTGGCAAAGGAGGAAGGATCAAGTGACACATCTCAAGGACAAGAGTGATTTTGGTCAGCTTTTCTGAGATTGCTTCACAGTTTGTTTTAAAGGCAGTTTCAATCAGGTAGTGCAGAAATTGTAGTATCCTACAGTAGAAATTATGTACTCTCTGCATTTTTTGTTTCTTCACTTATACCTATGTATTTTATATAGAGTGGAGAAAACACAACTGTCATTTCCCAGTTACAGCATTAATATCCATGATCTAGGGTGTATTTGGTGAGAGGCGGGGGTTTTTCAGTGTTACTACTTGCCTTCTCCTATTTTGTAAAGAATAAAACCATATATTTGATTCCTGAGGAATTCAGTCTTAACAGTTGAAATGAAAGATAGTGTTCAATCTGTTATTGTTAACAAAAAAAACATTGATGGTATCACGTTTTCAGTAGGATATAGCTTCTGTTATCTTTATTTACACTGGAAAATGGTGCTCTGCAAAGGACTGATCTTGCTTTCCTCTGCAAAGAGTTCTTACTGTAACTCAGCAAATAATTTTGTCAGGATGTACTCCTGTCTTTGGGATTTGTCCTTTGTCAATAACAATGCCAATCAAAAAGGAGGAAGATCTTTTGGTCTAACCCTTTCTTCATGCAATATTCCAGTAGATCACAAGAAGCTCAGATTGATCGCTCTCACAGTTTAAACAGCCAGGTACTATTTGTATGCCTTTAACTTCCATGACAGTATGATCAGAAATTGTACTAGCATCTGGCAGTGCAAGCAGGGAGGTTTATGTATTCCTTCTGTCCATCATTTTTTAAGGCTTGTTTTTTCCTAATGATAAAACTTCCATTCATTCATCTTCAGTCTCTTGAGCTCCATTATGTACCGTTTTCTTCACAAAGGAAAATGTTGTGTGTGTGCTTTATTCATTCCAATACTAGTCTTGCACTGCAGTTGCCCAATCTTGGCTGCTACCAAGTGAGGTTCCAAGATCCACAGGAGTTAAGTTGAATTCAGTATTAATCATATTACTTGAGATTACACAAAATTATTTATCTGTGGCTCTGAAGGGTCTGGAAGTTGTTGCTGCTTTGTAAAACTACACAGAAAAGAGTACTCACAAGCAGATCTTCATAATTCTATGGGTGTTTTTAAGAGATGCAAGTAAGTGCCCCCGCCCCCGAGCAGTATGAAGATTTGTAATTATGTACCTGATACGTGCTATGGGTGGGTTTGTTATAAAGGTTTCTGATAGACTACACAATTTGAAATACTTAACTCTTCAGGATAGGTTTGATAGGTTTGTTTGGGTTTGCGGGTTTTTTCAGACCTTTTCTGTTAACCTGTGAAGTATTTCAGAATAAACTACAGTTGCATAAGTACACAAGCCATTTAAAATAGAAATAAAAGAGAATTCCATTAATGCACTGCGTTTTATCAACACTGACAAATCCAGTTGCACTAAATATAATAGTACTGGTGCTGTCATTTTGACACACAAAATAACTTTGTCTCTATGTAGCTAATAGTCCCCTCTTAAAGCAGCTAAAGGAAATTTGCAGTTGAAATCAGTTAATGAGAGAGAGTGGGAGTAGATTTATTTAAAATCCACTGTACTTAAATGCTCACTTGTTTGCTTTTTAATGGTAAAACAGATCTGTGGTTTGAAATGGTTTGGGGAAGTTGTGACAAGGCAGATGATGATTCAAAACTGTTTGAAGACTACAGAGGGGTCAGCTACAGTTTCTCCCTTCTGGGAGATTGGAAGTATCTGTTTGAAAATGTCTGAGAAACTCAAGAGATATTGAAGATGTTCAGAGATGCCATTAATGTCTGGACAGTGTTCCAAAAGCATCACAAATGAATAATGATTTAGTACTATATTTTATTACCTCAATATCTTAATGCTGATGTTACCTGAAGATGATAATGCTTTACATCAAAACATAAGAGTTGCCATAAAGGATTTGGCAAAAATTCCAGTTGCCATCCTTTCTCTGACTTTTCCCTTTACTATGGAACTTGGTTAAATTCCGTATGCATTTTTTTCCTCGTTGGGAGTTTGAGCTGAAATATATTATTTGTTTCTGAATTCTTTGGTGGGGACCTTTACCATGTAGTTGTTTGGTAGGACTTCATTTGACTTTAGCAGAAATTTAGGTTCGGGTGGTTTATCTGTTCTTAATTGAAGTGCCGTGTTTTCAGGCATTTAGAAATTAAAGTGAACTGAAATTCCTATGCCAGCTTATGCAGTTTTAATCTTTTGGTGTAACTCACCGTTCATGCGTGATGGTAGAACTTGAAATTAATCTTATCTAAATGAAGCATTTCAGTATCTGTGTACTGCATGGGTATTTCTTTTTTTGAAACCGTTTGTTTCAGAAGAACCATGTGAATAAAGTGATGAGGGAAAATGCTAAGCATGACGTTCTAGGGAAGAACTTAGCAGTTCAGTTTTCTTAGGCCATGCATTAAATTTATGGTCGTGTCAGTGTCAACTGCTTGCTTTCTGATGTTAAGGTGGTGTTTTAGCAGATAGAGAAAGGGATTGCGAGGTGCTGATGCTCTTGGGGTTTTGGCCTTGAACAAGGACCTCGTGAAGTAGGGAGGAGATTGCCTGTGTCACTTGCCTTCAGTCTCCATTCAGTCAAGGCTCGTTCATTAATACTTGGAAACTGGGTGGTTTTGTTGTTTGTTTTGATAGGTTTTTTTGTTGGGTTGTAGTTTTTTTGCTTTTTTGTTATTTAAGATGCTGCTTTACACTAGATGCAATTGAGGTGCAAGAAAAGGATTTTTTGATTAAAAGTTAGGTAAATACTTTAAAATATCTGTGTGTACCATTTAACTGTAAGTCTGTCATTTTTGTACACAAAACAAAATATGCTTAATGGAAATCAATTGAATTCAAGAAAATTCTAGCTGGTTATTTAGGCCAAGGCAATACCGACTGTAAATGTGAATTCTTATGGGTTTGAGAGAGTTGCTGAGTGTTTTAAATTACTTTTTTCCCTTCATAGCTGTTAGTGTTGTTGGACTAGAGTTCAATTATACCAGGGCTAGTTTTGTTGCATGTAACACTTTCTGAGCTGTAAAATCTTTTTTCAAGGTGGTATTAGAGACATGAAGGTATCAAATGAAAATAAGGGCAGGAGCATGGAAGGGCAAAAGTAAAGCTGCTGTGACGGCTGCCTGTGTCTACAAAATATATTCATTCCTTTCCCCTTATTGGAGCTGGACCTTCTGCCAAGACGGGTCTGCTGTTCCAGCAGGGTCTTGCAGAAGGTGATATATACCATTCTTTTAATTCTCAATGGTGTTGATGGTAACTGAAGCTACTTTTCTTTGCTCTTGTCTATCCTTGATAGAAGTTGACATGAAAGGCAATAGAGACAGTAAGACAATGCTGAAATAAAAAAGAAAAAAAAGATTGACAAGGAGAGAAATCTAGGGCCTAGTTTTCGGTACACATTTAAAAATCAATTAGGCAAACTGCTGGCATTAAATTTCTAAAATTATTTCAAATGCCTGTCTTACAATTTGAAAGCTCTTCTTGTAGCAGATTTTTAAGCTTTTTCATTGAAGTATACAGTCCAGTGAACATCAGAGTCCTTTATTAAGACTGCTTCTCATATTGAATTATAGTCCTGTTGCCCAGTGCATTGGGTTCTGGAAAAATACCTAGTAAACTCCACAGCCTAATTGATGTTCTGTTTGGCAGTGTTGGAAGCTATAGATAGTTTGTCTAAGAATTGCTTCCAGTCCTACCAGTGGTATCCATGGCACTAGTAAGAAAGCATTTTTAGGCAATTTTTATTGGCTTCACTTGTTAGTTTTCTTGCTACTCTAAAAGAATGCCTGAACACTATTCTGAAACTTTAAAGAAAATGCAAAGAGAAGTTTAAATGTCTCTGTGGGCTATGCAGCTGCCACTCTTTATATGAAGAATGACAGGCTTCACCAGAATGTCTGGCTCTTAAAGCAGGAGACCATGATGCTGAAACACATTAGAGCAATGTTATTTATATTCTGCCAAAAGCAATTATCCTGCAAGACTTATAAATATGTGTTGGCTTTTATGTGTGTGATAAACTCCACAGACTTCCACAGAGATCTGTAGGTCTACTCAGAGTGATATATTTAAATTTTTGCAGGACTGAAGCCCAAGTGTTTGCATAAAAAGATGTTTCTAGTTGCAGGCATATGCTGATTATTCAGTAGCATGGCAGGAGTGTTTCTTTGGGATTGGTCTGTTACGATTAGGATTGTTAGTGTGCTGAGCTAAAGAGCTTTATATTTAATATATTTGATAAGAGTTTGTTTTAAGAAACCTGTCTGGATCCACTAGTATTTCTTTTCAGCAACAACTTCTAAGCCCCCAAGGGCTCTTATCTATCCAAGTACCCTATTTTTAATTTCTGTGAATCCTTTACTTTTTTTTCCCATGAAGATTTATTGCTCCTTAAAAGTACCTTCAGTTAGCTACTTCAGGCCCTAAAAGTGGCTTTGTTCTGTGCTGTGTCTTTTCGTCACCCTGTGACAGAAAATGAGCTCCACTGTTTGAGAGGAAAGGCCTGTACTTTGGATCTTGGCTACCAAATAGAGCAGCTTTTCTGTTCACCCCACAGCTGTTGTTAATGTTTCATTCTGCAACTGCTAGAGGATGGGCAAGTAACCATCCTCATATGAGACAAAAATATAACTCCATTAGTCAGCTGGCGTGGGTTGTTGAAGCAAAAATGCAGGCAGTATTTTCTCCTGGTGGAGAAAAATCCATCACATCCTATTAAAGTTGCCATTAGCTGACTATGGGGCAATGTACATTTCCTGAATTCATGATTGCCTGTTCTCCTTACTTTGATGGCTGTCTACTTTAAAACTTGTAATTTAGTCAAACTATTATAAGATCATGTTACATCTCTGGGGTTAAATTTATATGACATATAATCTGTCTGGGAAAAACCCTTAAGAAATAGTGGTGCTTGATACTACCTGAACCTCAAATTTCTGAAAGTATTGTTGTGTGAATTAGAGAACCTCATTCCTAAAGAGGTTGCATGAGATTTCTCAAATCTATATTGCCCCGTAGGACTTCTAAGATTTAGTACTTAAACTTGTTCAAAGGTGAAGTTTTATGGGGTGTTATCTTTATGATTTTTTTTGTTGGGGTTGTTTGGGGATTTTTTTTACAGCTGTCTTCTGAAGGTTGAAAATGTGATAGGCTACTGGCATCTTTGACATTCTCTTGCTGGTATTCATTGTAAAGTTTAAGTGAGGGAAAGTTATAACCCTTCAACTTTTTCACACTAACATTTGAACCCTTAAGGTTTTTGGATGTTCAATGTTCATAACATGAAGTTATGACATAAAGCAGAACCAAGAAAATAAAAAGGTGCCATCTTTTCCTAGCTGCTTATCAATGAATTTTTTTTTTTTTTTAATTCTGAAAGTGTGACTCTTCTGTCATATCTAGAGCAGTGTTTCAGTAGAGGATAACTTTTTCTCTCTAGGGGAAGTATGTATGTGGTCAGGCTTCTTCTTAGTTTAGGTCTTAGGGATTTTGTTAAAATTCCTTATGTACTTTTCTTTAGTGTGATCTGGACAGAGTGAAATGTACAATCTCTTAAATTGAGAAGAATGAATATTTAACCTTAACATGAGGATTGAATGGTTCTTTACAATAACACTTCTGGTCATAGTGTATCAAATGTCATAGATCATTGGTTGCAGGTTACAGGTGCATTAACACCTAAAAATTAAAGACAGACTATGATGCAGTTCTTATGCTGTGTGGCCCATGTCTGTTTCCACATTGTGTAGGATATTGATGAAGAAATGATGCAATGGGAAATTGTGCTTTAGTTTTGGTCTTTATTGCTGTAGTGTTACATCCAGGATTTGTCTGCATTGAATCTCCAGCTACTTGACAGTTGTTTGGTGGTTTTCATGTTACTTTAGGGCAGGGAATAGGCAACACCTTCTGCTGCTTTGGTTTTGCTCCCTACTCCCTCTGATAGAGCTGCTTCTTGTGGTTCTCAGTAAGGTATCGATGTGGTAGTAAAGAATTTAAGAACATTGCAGTGAGCAGAAAAGTTAAATTGGAAAATCAGATGACTGTGTTGTTATACAGATATAATGACTCTACTAGTTAAATTAAACTAAAAAGTAAAAATTACATAGCTCCAGCTGAGGGAGCTGTTTTCTGTCTAGTCACTTCTTGCATGCTCATATAAGTTGTGTACCCTAAAACCTAGTATAAAAATGTTGACAAATTTTTGTGCTATTTTACACAAGAACGTGGTTGCTGGACTGAAAGTTGTTGTAAAAAGCAATTATTAATCTTTTCGATTGAAAATAAAATCTCTGTAAAAATACTTTTTATCTTCCCAGAAAAGAACATGAGCAAGATCCTATTTCAGTAGTTGATCAGACAGTTCTGGTTTTACCAGAGTTAAACCCAGGTTCGTGTGTTTGGTTGGGCCCTTTTGATAATCTAATCAGCTCTTCACTGAGAGTGAGTGAGTATCTCCTGAGGTGCTGTGTCTTGGAGTGGTTTTCCTACTGGACTTTTGCAATTTGGTGTTCAATAAAACTTTAATGCTTTCCCTTCATGAAAGGAAAATCCATCTTCACTGTGTTTCTGATTGGCCTGGTTTTGCCTGGCAGTTTCCAGGCAGCTATGGAGGTTTCTTTTCAGATCCTAATGTTTCTCTTTAGTCTCACTCTCCTGCAGTGGGCTTTTCCTCTGCATGCATTGCTCATCAAACAGGCACTGTTTTTTCTTCAATACACTAATTCTCTTTATGTCAAAGCCGTCCGGCATGCTAAACAATACATCTGAGTCTTTGGTTTTTCTCTGGACCACTTGAAGTTGCATGTAGGCAGCTAGATAGAAGCTGGAGCATGCTTCTGTGAGTATCCTTGAAGTAATATTTTCTGTGGTTCCTACGTGTTACATTAATATATAGGCAAGATGTAGTAACTGATCTCTGTGAACACAGGCATGTGGGCACTGGTATCTATAGGCTCTCGCTCTTACCTGCTTCTCTTCAGATTGGCTTGGTAGGAAGCTTGTTTTGCCTCTTAGGAATTGAGAGAGATTGCCATATGGTCTGGTATAGTTCATGTACACAACTGTGATCCAGTAGAGGAAAGGCAAACTCCCAACCCCCCTACTGCTGTTTCAGAAAGGAACAGACAGGAGGAAGTAGGAGTGAGAACAGATTTCTGGATAGATTGGTAGGCAGTGGGGTGAATTCTTAGCACTTCCCACCAGAAGTCTATTCTAATAAGCATCGAGTTTTAACTGTGTGTATGCTGCTGAGGAAGCTGAAATATGAGTATAAAGAGTAAGTGCATAAATAGACTTAAAGGGATAATTTCAATTTAAAATTATAAAAGTATTTCCCATCTGAAACAAAGCTGTAGTGCTCTCAGCCTCTAGCTGTGTGAAGTTAATTACGGCTTGATTTTTTTTGTTGTTTTAAACTTCCATTTTTTCAAACTTTTCATTCAACTGAATGTGTGCACTACTGGCTTTATCTGGAAAACACTGCTGCAGCAGTATCCTGACTGAATGAGGCTTTCCTAGGGTTCACACCTGGTGGTGGAAGTATGTGTATAAATAGAGCTACAGTGATTGAAATACAACAGATTTTTTCTTGGTTTCTGGGTCCTTTAAAGCAAAGGGGTAATGTTATTTGTTCCCAGAGTATACAGGAGGAACAAATGGATTTTTATGTTAGACAAATGGCTAGAATATTGGTCATCAGTTTCAGTCTGATTTAAATCTTTACTGCTGTACTGAGTTAAAGTAGTAAACAACAAAAGAGCAGTCTATTTAGAATTAAAAATTTTGTGTACACTATAGAGCAACTTTTATGGACTCTCCTGTGGATAAAAAAACTGTTTTGTACATACATGCCTCTCCCAAAATGAATATTTTAGATAAGTCTTTAAAAACCTATGTAAACCTGCATTTCTAATGATGAAATATAGTCTTGGGCTGCCAATGAAAGACATAGTTTGCATTCACCTACACAGCCTTGGCCCCAGATGTAAGGGGCACATGACTGAAGGTATGTTGGGGCACTGATCTGTCAGAACAATCTTTTTGGGAGGATGAGTTTTCTGTTTTGGTTGCACAACCAGTTCTCTTTAGAGTTGTATACTGATTTAAGTTAACGCAAAGGAGATAGGAGAGTTGTACCCCAAGACTGGAGAAGAAAGGGGTAGGAATTCAGGCTGGATTTAGGTGTGCAGGTTTAGCTGCTTCACCATTATCCCACAAAAGCAAATAATTTTTGCTGCAGACCTACAGATGCTGAATCACTGGTAGAGCTCTACATTTATGGCTGCTTACACATCTCCTATGAACAACATCTTGCAATAAGGAACTCAAAAATGAGAGATCTATGTAGCATTTATGTGCTATGCATATATATATACTCCTATCACATAACTGTTCAATGGAGCATCACCCTTTAATTTGTCTCCTGGAGATGCATCGTCTGTCTGTGTCAAAATGCTTACATGAGTGCAATCTTTTTTCTTTTGAGTGCCAGTTTACTGGAACCCAATGTTTAAAGTTTGAAATCAAAGGATTTTGTATTTCCTTGAATTCTCAACAAATGCTGAATGACTTTCTGTAAATAATGATCCTTATTAAAGGATGAATAGCTGCAAAACGTGTAGGGTTTTCATGTTTGGGACTTTTTATTTTCCTTCTTCCTCTTTTGTAGAGTGGAGATTTGTCTTTCCTCTCTGTTATGCATTTGGCATAATAATGCGGGAGCACAAACTGGGGGGAAAAAAAGTGGTTACAAGCAACAGTGGTTCATGATGCCAGTAGTACTGTAGTTTGGAAAATGTGTTTTACCAATAAATTGATTAAAGCACCTCCTTTATAAGTAGCTAGTTACCGGTATGGTCACTTCTTCAGTTTTTCTTTTTCTTTATTATGAATGAATGTTTTGTAGCAGAAAAGATTCAGTTGCCAAGTGAATTTTTCTAGATTGTTTTCCTTTTCTGTTTTAAAACCTTTCTTGGGTGATATTTCCATGAGTATTGGTGGCTATGCATCAATGAAGATGAGGTGATGAATCACTTCAGGCAAATCACATTTCTTTGGTATATATTAAACTTCTTCCAAAAAGAGACTGCTATAATTCCTTTTCAGTGAAAAGATCCAGACTGAGTACTCTTAACCCTTCCTGAGACTTATGGTAATTTGCATTCAGACTTCTAAATTCATACAAGAGGACTACTATATTTAGTCCTAATTTATTGTAAAATTATTGGTTTATGAGTATAAAAGTTTGGCCAGATATTCTGTATCAATGTTCTAATCTGCAGGATGGTACTACTCATTTCTTTTATATCTACACTGAAAATACTAGGTTTTGCATGGATTAATGATACACAAATTTAAAGCTACATACAGGTTATATGTGCTTATAATTGATTCTTTTCTTGTGATGTATTTTCAATTGTATTTCTTGAAAATTCTGGTTTCTCTCACTACATTATGGGATGAACTTTTTAGTGTTCAGAATACCTGTTTTCTGTGCTACCAGAGTTAATTCCTTTGCAACTTCTGGAATCAAGAGTGCTTCCTTTTGTGTGTTCTGTCATTACATAAAGGAAATTGTTTGTTTTGTTAGCATGTAAACTGGGCTTTACTAATACAAAGAGGGCCAAAATCTCTCACAGTAAGAATTCAGATAAATATATGTTTATTGGGAGGAAGAACATTTTTTATTACCTTTCTACATGTTTGGTCCTCATCATTTCGCACATATGAAGCCAAAAAACTTGAATATTACATTTTCCCTTTATATTTATACTGTGGAAAAAGATCAAATGTGCTAAACCTTGTGACTTAAATCCTGGGTGTTCATATTGTTAGTTGTGTCTTAATCTCAAAATACATATATAATGTAGACAAGCAGGCAAGCTGCAACTGGGCTGTGATGTGACTGACCCCTTTTTGTGATCCATTCGGACTTACATGAATGAGAGTTTGGCAGCAGTTGCTGACAGTGAATCAAACACTCACACACATGTTCAGACACTGCTCAGGAACGTGGGGTAAATTCATATCTACAGAACTGCTTTGGGCAGTTATGGGAGAGCCTTGTGGCAAAAGCAGTAATTTACTGATTAAGGTTGGATAATTGTTTTGGATTGAAGTTACTCTTTCTTCTGGATTATTCTCGATTCACATCAGCTTTCCCAATGTTGATCACTGCAAAGCTGCAGAAGCAGTGGAGAGAGTGCATGGGAGAAATAAATGATCAGGGCAGGAGAAGGATGGAGAGTGTCTTCTGGCAACAGTGCTGGATCATATTGCTTTAAAGTGCTTATAACAATAATTGCAGTGTAGGTATGCAAGTTGCCTTGGATTTATTAGCAGGAGATAGTGTAGAACTGTCAGTACTTTTGTGTTCTCTCACAAGTCTCTGTTAAAGGACCCCTGACATCATGCTGCAGAGAGTAGTTTCAAGAAAGATTAAAAGAAATCTGATTGCTCTGCATTTTCAGGTGTCCCTGCATACTCATTGGAAATGCTTCTTAAAGCCATTCTTTCCACTCCTTCATGATGCTTACCAGTTTTCCACCTGTTAAAACTGTTAATATGATATAGATTTTGATACAGTAACTTGTATTTGCTGGAAATTACTTAATCAATATACAGTTAAAATGAAAAATTTCTGTTTTACTCTGGGTTTTCTTATTGGGACCAATCTAACCAATTTTTTTCTAACTTAAATTTGTTTATAAGATTTTATATTACCCTTTTAATCCAGGAGAAAAATCAGTGTGTTATAGAAAGCCACAGCATAAGAATTGCATGTTAAAGAGCGATGTGCATTGTGATTATGCTTCTCATTGATGAAGGGCACTTAGTTTTTCTTCATGTGTCTACTTCTTGTTTAGGAAAAGGAGATACTGTTTCCTTTCTCTTTCCTATACCTTCTTCATTCCTTATTTTATTTTTTCCTCCTCCTTTTTTTTCCTCCTCCTTTTTTTCTCTACTCATTTTACTTACTTGGCAGGGGAAAATTTATACAGGCCATATTTTCCCCCCCCAATCTTTTCATGTCACTGACTTTTGAAACATATATTACTTCACTTTGGTTACTTGAGTTCTGGCATTTTTAGCTCCCTCTTCTTCCCCTTAAATAACTCTTAGGCAATCCTTTTCTTTGGTGCTTCCTAAACAAACAGTTGTGTCAGCTGTTTTTTGTTTGGTATTTTTTTTATCATCTTTTTATGTAGAATGTGCAATATCAGGTTTTTTACTCAGTCTTTTGTGAAAATGCCTCATCCAGATGGTTGTGTTGAGTATTGGGCACACAACGCTTCCCAGTCATCCAGGGGTGAAGCAAACAAGGATGAGCTACAAGAATTTAGCTACCTAATGGTATCTAAAATTGCAGTGACAGTTCTAGAATTCTGCTTCTCAAATAATTGCTTCTCTCTATTAGTATTATTTTTAAGAACTTATTGACTAAAAAAATCTTTTATTCATTCCTACCAGTATTATTCAAGTTACAGGCAAATGAATCTGTCTAGGAATTGCTGCATGACTAGAGAAGGTTCTTTCTTCTCTTTCATCCCATATAACTTCTTTATATTTGAACAACCACATTTAAGAAGCAGAGCCCTCAAAAACATTGTTTTACATCCTGTATGTAAAGCTCGTATGTAATAAATGTATTCCCAATATTGGGTTTCGAGCGAAATGCACAGAATTCTGTCAGATCAACCTGTATGATATGGCTGATACTTGAGGCTTAAATTCCTAAATAGTGAAAATTTTGGCTCAAAATTTAGAGATTATTTGTTAGTACTACTAAAGCAGTTACTTGTAATATGCTGTTGGTCTTTTGACCTTGGTTTTCAGCACGCATAATAAAATGCTGATTGCTTTTCTTCAGCTAATAAAGCAGTTAATGACTTCTTCTGGCTTATTTGAATTACTTGGACAGTATCCTTGCAGATAAAAGTACTCAAAATTCATTGTTATTTGTAATAAGGGAACATTGTTTGTAATCCTCACTGTTTTGATAGTAGACCCTGTCCTTGGAATATGAATATAGAAGGTTCTTCTGTTGCTGCAATAAAAGCAAAGGTCTGTAACAAAACACGTGGGTACTAACAAAACAGTCAAATCAAAATCCTTGAGTTTGATCTTCTCCATCTACGCCTGTTTGTTCTACCAGTTTAACTTCTCCTTATGTTTATTGAATATATAATATCTTCTGTCTCTCTAAGCAGAGATATTTGATTTTCTGGTTGTATTTCTTCAATTATGCAGTCAGGATTCATTTCCAGTACTGTTAAACACAAGGATACAAATGTTTTGAATGGCTTAATGTATATGTCATTAATTTAGTAAGATTTTTTAGTTTTGTGCTTTAACCTGTATTTTATAAGCTATTATACTTATTTTGCATAATAGAAGGGGCAAATAGCACTTAAAACATTTTTACAGTGGATAGCAATCAGTTTTGCCTAGCAAAGCTGTGCAACATAGATGTCAGAGCTGCACCAGAAAAAAATCTGCTTAGTTGTTCCTACATGACGTTTTTGTCTCATAGGTTGACTGCAGCTAAAAGGCTGTTGTTCACTCCATGCTTGGATTCTACTGTCTAAAAATTGCTTTGAGCTTGTGTTGTGCTTTGTTGCACTTGTTTTCTTGGTACTCTAATCACATATTTTGTGGAGTTTGACTTGGCTGTCTCCATCATCCTTTTCAGAACTTCCTCCTTAGGGTAAAGTTCCACCCTAAACAATAATTTATTATAGAATGATTTGCATTATAAGGACCCCCAGAAGTCATCTAGTTCCACCCCTTTGCCATGGTTAGGGGCATCTTCCACTAGACCAGGTTGCTCAAGCCCCATCCAAGACACCCTTGAACATTTCCAGAAATGGAGCATTCACCACTTTTATGGGAAACCTGTTCCAGTGTCTCACCACACTCACAGTAAAGAACTTCTCCCTAATATCTAAACCTATCCTTCATCAGTTTAAGGCTGTTACCCTTCTAATGGTATTAATGGTTTTAAAAGTCCAAAGAGGAAACAAGGATATGTAATTATAACACTAAATGATCTCATTATCTCATCATCTCTGTTGTAACCCTTTGTTTAAGATTGTGTTGTTGCCTAAACAAGGAAAATGTATCTGGTGGATCCCTTTTAAGTTGCTGAATAGGCAGAGATTCAGTGATTACTGTAGAAGTTCTCATGAATAACTATCATTTATGAAGTGTGAATTTGTTCTTATTTTCGTTTATTACATATATGGTGAGGAGTGGGAATGCATGTGTACTCATTCTTTTTCTGTGCAGTTGCTTACAAAGTTTCCAAACTTTTCTTCTGGAATAGCAGCAAATAATGGAACTTAAGTAAATAATCTGCATTTTGAACTCAGAGGCCTTTCAGTGCCTGTTATTGCTTTGCTCTGTGTTATGTTCATACATGATCCATGTATTCATTACATGCAGCTTTTTGTAGAAACTTGTGAAGAATATTTCTTTAGTAGTAGTTGGAGTGCAGAATGTAGTAAACCAAGGCTTAGTTATGCTTTTTGGGGATGTACTGTTAGAATTCCTATGTTCTGATCTTAGGGCTTGTGAATCACCTGTTTCTATGCTTAGACTGCTGGTTAGGCTGCTAAGTATTACTGACATTATCAGACATAATCACACAATTATATAATGGCTATGTAAGTCACATTATTCATGCTGATGTATGGCAAATCTAAAGGGCATACCATTGAAACATTTTGTATAACCTTATTAGTATTTTGTTGTTTCTGGTTTGATGGGTTATTGTAATAGAAATATTTCCATTTGTTTTTCACTTGTTTATTTCAGTTTACTTCCTCTCTTTGAAGTATTCATGGTTTGTTAAAACTACAGAAAAGGCTGATTCAAGCTACATGGTACTGCATAGCAAGGGAGTGGTAGCTTCTCTTTTTTGGTCAGTGAACATATACCTTTAAAATGGTCCTGTAAGTTCACAAGCTTATCTGTCTTAATGCTCATTCAGACTTTTTCTTTTACTCTGACTTTGGTGTTATTAAGCATTTTGCAGTTTGGTTTGTAATCTGTCTGTTTTGTTAGTGCAGACATTTATGTTATGTCCATTTGTGTGTTCAAAACATCCTTTTGGATGTCCACTGTTTTCTTATTATGTTGAAAGGGGAAATTTAGCATTAGGGGTTTTCTTAGAATATAATTTACTTTGCAAGATCACTTTCATATTGTGTGGTTAAAGTCCTTGAAAAGCCACATCAGTGTAAATGTTGGGACAAGCTTTAGCTTTAACAATATCAATGAATGGTACTACAATTTCAATTCATATGGGTTTAAACACATGAATGTTGTTTGTATACAGCATTCATTAGCAATCTCACAGCTCAGCAAGGCTGTTAAAGGAAGGATATTTTTATAAGTGTGGATATGCTTTATTTGGTTTCAGGTTCTGTTCGTTTTCTGTGCAGGCTGAGTAGGAAATGCATGCCAGAAATGACCTGTATCTTTTATAAATTCCTTTTAATGTGATAAGAATAAAATTTAGATTGTGTGCTTGTCTAGCTAATATCAAGTCTTATATTAGGTGAGTAAGCTCAGTGGGTCTGATGCTTTTTTCTTTCATAATGTGTTGCCAAAAGTTCAAGAGTACGTAGCAGCTCACCCCCTGAGCTCTGTACACCAACAGGCAACTCTGAGCTTCATTGAATTGTGATCATTACAGATAGTCCCTGGCCCAAAGGGTCTGTAGTCCAGGACAACTTGACAGAAATTCAGACAGAGTAAATATAAAAAATGTGAAGATGTTTTCTGATCTGTTTGAGAAAGTATAAGGGCTTTGTCCTTTATTTTTGCTAGATAAGTTCTTAGGTGGAGGAAAATAATAGCTTTCTGAACATTTGTGGGATACTATTCCTAAATAAAACAAGCAGTGGAATAAAAAGTACACAGGTGCTTGTTTGAAAATAATATTTTTAGTACAGTCTATTATACCTTAGGGTAGCTAAAATTGTTCATAAGGAATGTGTTAGTTACCTTCATCTTATTTTAGCAGTCAAGAACTTTATTACAAAATGGCTTGTTGATTAATGTTTTCATATTGTTAACAGGGTTTCCAGTCCTGCCATCCCTAACCTCAATGACTAGATGACCAGCTTTGACAATGAGAGCGATCTAATTGCACTTGCATACTTGATACTTGGACTTTGTGAGCATGTAAGACCGGAGGAAAATGGCTCTGAGAGAACAGAGAATTCTGACCTGTTCAGATACAACTATTACCTAAAATCTTTCCATAAATTTTTGTCCTAAACTATAGTAATCATTGCTATTCCCAGAAAAATGAAAAGCACAACTGAATCTGTAAGCTTCATTTAAAAAAAGAAATCTAGACTGGATGGATGTTGTTTGACGACATTTACTGGAAGTGTCAAGTTGTCTTAGTTTCAGTGGAATCTGCCTTAGGCTGCAGACTTGTGCTTGTCCTAAGTTTGCTGAAGAGCTTGAGAAAATGAAAAGCTTGTGTTCCATTGTTTCTTTAGATGTTCCTTTGTTTTTGCCAGGTTGAAAAGAAATGGTAACTTTTCTTACTAAAAAAAACCAAACTAAACCTCTTTCTCTGGTTTTATTTGTGGGCTCTTTCATCTTTCTGTACATGTTTCCATGGTAAACAAATCAGAGTTAATACATGGCATCAGTACCCAATAGCTTGGTAAGAAACAAGTAATGATTTCACAGAATTAAAAGAGGATGCAGACAGTTCTGTGCTATAAATGAAATTAAGAGATTAAGAGATTCCTGTGGATCTTCAGAAATTCTGAGGTAAGGAAGAAGAAAAAAACTATGAGAATATCCGCAGAAAAGGGAAGACAGGCTAGGTTGCAGAGTGGGTATTTCTGGAATTATGGCTGTCAGCTTTTAAAAATGAGGCAAATTTAGGTTTTTCTGGAGGATTTCCATTAAACTTGAAGGGTACATGAGTACCAGGATCTGACCACTCAAATTATTTTATCCATCTGCCTAAAATTGGATGGAGTTTAATCCAGGACTCTTTGACCAGCAGTCCTCTGTTCTGAACAGACAGCTGTGGAAAGTGATCAAAAAGCATTTTCCATGTCCAGCTTATCTTGTAAACCACTACAAAAGGGGATTACAGACTATATGCTATTTATTTCATTCTGCTACATGTGTCCAAAACCCGCAGAGCCATCTTTGAATGTTACTTTGCTTCTTTTTAAATTTTGTGGGGAAGAGTAAAAGAAAAATAAGTTTATTTGGTTTTTTTATTTGATTGTGTATTTTATATTAGATGCCATTTTCTAAGTAATATGCCTTGACCAGATGGTGTTACAGAACTCCTTCTATTATGAAAACTTAGGCCTTCAGAAGGCAGTTTCTTTAAAAGTAGAATCCAAGTATGTGTTGTGATTTCCTTTAGTGTGATAAAATATTAGTTCATATAACCAGCTCTCGTGGATGACATACAGAAATACTGGAAACTAGCTACAATTATTAAACAAGAGAAGATGCTGAGGTGCAGGGCTAAAATATTTTTCAGACAAATGTCAAATACATACTTTGTATGTAATTTTGATGAGTTTCAAATCTTAACAGCTTCTCCATTCTTCATATGCTCTTCTTCTTTGCAATAGAACCTACAGCAGCAGCCATTCTTTCCTGCAGCATTGATTACATGGACATAAATTGTCTGTATAGGAGCACCACAACCCCATTCCCATTTTTAAATTTTTTTATTATTCTTGTGTTGTGTCCAAGAGAACACTTCATAAGAGCAATATACTATTTTGATACTTGTTCATTTGTGTCTCATTTTCCCTTTTGAATTGCAGGTGCAGTCAAACACCATGTTTTATGAGCCTCTTCTACTAAATTATAATTATAATCATGTATTTTTGGCTTTTTCAGCATACTAGTTATCCCTTCCTTACATAATAGTTTCCCATGTCGTTTTTTTCCTTTTACCATTTTGGGTTCAAGCCATTTTGCTTGGTAGTTCAGATTTCTGTAAGTAGATTTTCTTCTTGTTGTTTTGTTTTGTTGGTGTTTTGGGGTTTGTTGTTTGAGCAGAAATGTTCCATTCAGTTTTTTGGACAAAATCCAGAGCTCTTTAGTAAATCAGTGTGAGTACTAATATCCTAACTCTAACAGCATTTGACTGTAGTTCCTCCTGGAAATCCATGCCTTTCCGTGCTAAACTCCTCACAGAAATAAACTTCCTAGGCATAGTAGCCATGCACATTTGCTGTTTATTGTGAGGAATACCTCTTGCCTCTTTTTAAAGGAGAAAATCTGCCAAGTCTTGCATTCTATCAGCATAAGGGTTTGGTGTATATTCTGATTTGTTGACATAATTTTGAGAGGAGAAAAGTAACAGTCGTGTTGAGCAGAGCCTCATTTAGTAGCTGTTATTATGGCAATATCCTCTTCATTAAAAAATAATAAGATATGCTGCTATACATTTTCTTGATGTAAATTGTCTTCTTTAGCCCTTGTGCTACATTTATATCTTCTGTTTTAGATAAGTCATTAATATTTTGTGCCAGTGGCACTCATTCTCTAAACATTTAGTAACAAAGGGTTTATAACAGCAGCAGTGTGCTGATAAGCTCATATGATATTGGTGAAATTATTTTTCTTTCTGTATTGAGTCAATACTCAGAAAATGCTATCTCCAAGTAAAACAGATTTTAGCTCAGTGGTCTGACAGTACCTTTTGGTACTTGGACATGCATGTACTCATGAGCACTTCTTTAGCTGGGGATCATAAAGTTTTCTGCTAAGCTATTTGGATAGTAAGAACCATAAAAAGCCAAGTGTGGTTCAGGTATGCTCTTCTGGTAAGGCTATAAACACAAAATTGCACTAGAAGTTGGAGGGGCTAAAGCATGTGTATAAAGTGCCAGTCAAAGGTAAAGAGCCTTTATCCATGACCATTTCACATTTGGAGATCAGCCTGGAGCTGTTACTTGTGTGCCAGCAAAGATAGTGTAATTTCATAGCAGTGTGTGTCACGATTTTTCAGAACACCTTTTTTCCCTTAGCCTTGTCAGAAGTGTTTAAATAGCAGTTTGCACAGTGACAACTCTTGCTTCAAAGTATCATGAATTCTTATAAATTAACCCATATTGGTTATATTTATGAAGTTGTATTTTATTGAAATTGCTGTGCTTTGAAATATGATATTAAATAAAAGAAAGAAAATTGAGGTTGGAAGGTATCTCTGGAGGTTATCTTCCCTGCTGCTCAAGGAAGGGTCACCTAAAGCCCAGAAGGTGTCCCAGAACTGTGTCCAGATGGCTTTTGAAACACTCTAAGGATGGAGACTCCACAATTTCTCTGGATGACCTGTGCCAAAACTCAGATACCCTCACAGTGAAAAAGTGGTTGCTGATGTTCAAATGGAACTTCCTGTGTTCCAGTTTGTGTTCATTGTCTCTGGTGCTCTCACTGGGCACCACTGAAAAGAGCCTCTGTGTATCCTCTTTGCACCCTCCCTTCAGCTGTTTGTATACATTGATAAGATACCCACGAGTCTTTTCTTCTTCAGGCTAAGCAGCCTTCCCTCATGTGATGGATGCTTCAGTCCCTTAATCATTTTTGTTGCACTCTGCTGGCCCCACTTCAGGAGCTCCATGTCTCCTGTGTATGGGAAAGCCCAACACTGGACAAAGCTCTCCAGATGTGGCCTCAGTAGTGCTGAGTAGAGACAGGGGATCACCTTCTGTGACCTGCTGGCAACACTTTGAATGCAACTGGGACATTGTTGGCCTCCTTTGTCCCAAGGGCATGTTTTTGGCTTGTGTTCAGCTTCGTGTCCACAGGAAACGCGAGGTCCTTTTTGTCAAACCTGCTTTCCAGCTTTGAAAGAAATTATAATTCTAAATATTTTTACCAAAGCTGAAAGAGTCAGTTTCTCCTGTGGTTCAGTTTATAATTCCACTTGCAGATCCAGTTTTCTTGATGGTGATGATAGTAGCTGCATAGTACTAAAAAAAAAAAATAAAAAAATTTGCAATTGCAGTACAATTGTTTTAAGCAACATTTCTGAAATCACTTTTGGTTTTCAGTCCTACATTAAAATAGAAATGTGCAAAATGCAGTACAAATAAAAGAATGTCAATGTTTAATATGAATTAGGCAAGATTTGCATACTGTTGAAACTAGGCTAAAATAAATGTAAAGCGACAAGATGGCTGTTTGCCCACTACCCCCAACATGCCTTCCCCTTTTTCTCTGGGAAAAGTATTTTGGCAGAAAATTCTTAATATTCATTCTCTTTTGGTTGGCTAATGGAGTAAAGGACAAATGTAATAACATTTGTTATCTTTAATTGTCTTGATGTTAAATGTAAGAAATAACTCAAATTATCAAAATAATTTGTTTTTTACAAAAGAAAAATCACAGTGATGGAATTATAATTGTGTTCCTTCCCCAGCCACCAGAAGCAGAATTGTTCCTTAGTTGTTGAGCTGAAAGTCCCAGTCTGTCTTAGGCAGTGATGTGCTTCCTGAGCTTGCACAACAGTTTGGTCGTCCAGCTCATAAGTCAGTTTGGGCCCGAGGGTATTACAGTGATATAAACACACAGCTTTTGGAGGGAGGAAACAGACTTTAAAACCTCTTGTCAGATTTTAATGCTTGATGCTCTTAAAATGCCTGCTGATGGTAGGCAAGGACTGTAGGTCGTATCTTTCCTGTCCGCTTATGTCCCTTTGATTTTGCCCCTAATGCTTTCTCAGGCAGCTTAGTTCACCCTACTTCAGATTTTGGTACCAGAATAGTCTTCATTTGATTGTATTTTTAGAATGAAACTTCACACATATTTATTAAGCATCTTAAAATTGCTTCATTGCAGGTTTCCTAGGTATAGCGCTCAGACACATGCTGTACTCCTCAGTAAGTCTTCACTGCTAGAGGGGAAAAAACACTATAGATAATCTTTTTTCCTTTTTGTATTTCTTCTTTATTCCAATTTATAATTCCCTACAATCACATAAGAGTACCATACTCTTATGTCCTACCTGAGGCACTCAGAGAGGTCTGTTTCCTTCGTTGTTAAGAACTGATCTTGGATTCCAGTGTCGTTGTCCCCAGTCTTACTGATCCCCAGTACTGACTTTAGGAAAGCAGCATGCTCCTTTGGCCAAAATACCTTTTCCTTTAACCCTTGCTCTGCCTCAAGAATTTCTGGTGGCCACAACCAAAACCAGGGAGTCTCAAGAAAAGCTGGCTTCAGTACAGTACCTTTGGACCTGCTGCTGCAATGCTGCTCTTCATGCTCCATTTTACACACTTGTGGTAGCTCTGGTAAAAGGCTTTGTAAGGGCAATGCTCAACTGATCACCCTATTTGTTTGAAGTTTCTTTTGTTCAGGTATTCCTGATAGAGCTACTAAACATGCAAGAGTAGGTAAAAACCTTGGGCTGTGTTAGGAAAACACTGGAACCTTGTCTGACCTTTTTCCCATAGCCAAGGTACACCAGCAGTTTAACAATTTGTTCTAAAGTTGCCAAGAGTAGATGGGGCTGTAATGTTTAGAGATACTTTTAGTAGTGCCAGTAGTGTGACCAGCAGATGCTGGGTTTTTTTTGCTTGCAGAGCATTTTGGAAATGGGAATCTTTCATATGTCCTGCCTATGCATAGGTCTGGCTAATTGCAAATCAGGTTATGTTGTTACTAAAAATACCTATTGTTACAAATTATGAGTTCCACTCAAATATAAAAAGTAGTTTTAAAAGCAGCCACCAATAGAAACATAAAACTAAAAATCTCTTTGTAGACTTTGGCGTTGTTACAAGTACAGAATTTGTCTAGTTAATCTACAGGGTAGTTATACGGAAAAACTGGCTTGTTTCAATTTAAGAGATTATTCATTAAATGTTACCTGTTGGAGAATTTTACTTTGCACTAATACAGTGGATTTGATAGTAGTTTCTAAAATATTTGAAAGGATAAATATTTAAAACATTTGTTTGGAATATATGGAAAGCAAAACATAAGATTGTTAACTAGACCAGACTAGGCATCTCAGTATAGGACAGGGGGAAAAACCCCAACCCTGACAGGCAACTCTATTGAATGGAAGTAGCTTAAGCCTCCGTCTTTGCTTCTGCTTAGCAGTTCTTGGAAAGAAAATGGATATAGAGTGTGAACTTTCATTTTAAGAAAAAATTAATGTTGTAGTTTAGGCTTTCTCATGTTGCTTAAGGGAAGTTCTCTTTAACTGAACTCTTGCTGCAGTCTGTTGATATACAAAAAAAAGCTCTAATATTCAGATTTACAACCAGATTTATACAGTGAATAACTTAAAAGCTAAGTTTGTGGTTCATTTGTATCGAGAATAGCAAAGACAGTGTTTAGGCTTAACTAGTTGTTGCATCTTATTTCTTATTGTTCTGGAGGAGAGTCCTGGTGTCCTCAGTTTCTGTCAGAAGAGGCTCTTCTGAGAGAAATGAAATTAAAGACTACCTGTGTATGAAGTGTACAACTACAATCTGAGCTTAGCTCTTAGGGAAACTCAGTGATAGAGACCAGTGAATGAATGATTCAACTTCCAGTAATGTTATTAAGCATTGAGATGTAGCCATTTTTATTTGCAGACATTAGAACTGTGATAGATGCGTACAATGAAGGATTGGATTTTTCTTTGTTATATTTGTCTACTGTGTTTGAGTACTTAACTGAAAGATGTTGGTAAAGAAATAGTGAGAAACATTGACTGAATCATCATCTTAACTATGAGATTTAGAGAGAGGAGGGGCCTTTGCTCAGAGGCAGCAAACAAAATTCAGCTGCCTATAAGCTAAAAATTTATAGTCTTTATTTTTCATTTTGCAAACCGTTATGTATTTAAGCTTTAGATGCTTGCAGCAAAATTCTTATATATATGTGTATATATATATACACACACACAAGTGAATCATATGTGTGAATCATATGTGTGTGTGAGAACGTAATATATTAATTACGCAAAAAAGCCTACCTTTGTTATTTTGGGATTGGGGGGGGTGGTGTTGAAAATGAAGCAGTGATCTTTTAAAAGTGCAACAGCTTGGTGAATAGTTCTATCTCAAATAGAGAAGGAACAACTTTGTCCTCTTCTAATATTTCCTCTTCAGCCCTTAAATTTGACATCACTAGTGCTAACTGGTGTAAGTACTTAAACCCTCAATCAGGAATATGTTACAAAAAGATAACACCTTATTTTAAGGTGTTGAAATGTTCAATCATCAACTTCCGCATTCATCCAGTAAACCATACTTCAAATGTAGCATCTTATAACATCCGTGGTAAACCATGGGGTTTTCCAAGTGATATAGTGGCAAATTCATAGGCAAAACTAAAAGTTTTCATTTAATTTGAAAGAAAAAATTAAATGCAGAGAGAGAAAGAAGTGACCAAAACCTCTTTTCCCAATGCTCTGTAATTTGGCTCCTAAGTAATGACATGATAATAATTTATTTTACAAAAATAATAAATGATGGAAAAAGGTGTTAGATTGTAAAATGAAGGTAGTGTTACACATGATGCAAATACAGGAGAGAACCAGCATGTAGACACTTCAAATATGGATTTTAAATAGTTGTAACTGGTTCTGTTTTCAAACCCCACAGTGTGTGTCCTGACCTACCCTTGGAAAGGACGGGTTATACATGTGGGAAGGAGGGATGGATGAAGGGAAGCAGGGTTTCTGGCTAGAAGCCTGTTCTTGTTTAGATTTCACTGACAGAAGGCCTGACCTCTCTCTGTTTTCTTGTTCTCTTTTCTGTGCAATTTCATGGTGGCTGACTGGCTTCATGATTAGTCTAAAATAAATCAGGAGTTGATTCTTATACTCTTCCTGGCCCTGTAGCTAGATCACTGAGTGTAAAGATTTTAGAAGAATATGGATTTTGATTTGGCAACTATATTCTCTGGTTAAGTCTCTACAAAAAATCACAAGGTCCGAGAAGTCCTAATGAAGGCATAAAAATACAGAGGAACATTTTTTAGAGGATGGTCTTAAACTGGTTTCTTCTAGGTGATGTTTGTAGTAAGACAGTGTTAATGATTGTGATCTTGGTTGTGGGTTTGTTGTTTTTGTTTTGTTTTTAACTAGACTTAGCTGGTTTATGTTTATGGAAAACTAATTTCTTCTTTTGCTTCTCTTTCAGTAATAGTTATGCACGAGTGCGAGCTGTGGTGATGACCCGGGATGACTCAAGTGGTGGATGGTTACCACTTGGAGGGGGTGGACTAAGCTGTGTCACAGTCTTCAAAGTCATTCCCCAGGAAGAGAATAGCTGTGCTGATTTTCTTATCCATGGAGAACGACTCAGGGATAAAACGGTAACAATTTGCATCTATTTAATGATCATATTAAAACTATATGGGACATAAGTATAGATGCTTGCTTATTATTGCCTGTAGACTACAAAGTAAATTTATAGTCTCAGTCTAATGCTGTTGCTGAACTTTTCTATATCGATGATTTTGTATCAAAAGAGCCAGTTCCTTGTTTTAAATGTCATACCCTGCTTTTTTAGAATTAAGCACAATGATTTTTTAGAAACTTACCATCCATTTTGGTAAACATTTTGCTATTAATTTTTCTTCCAATGAAAGATTAAAGTTAAATCTTGTTTATATACCAGTGATACTGCATTTAATAGGGGTGCTGGAAATGAGAATTTTATTAAGAACATGAAATCAAATTGAATTCCTCAGTAATGATTTGGTTAGCTGTGGAATATGGCTATGACAAAAAGTAGCCATTTTATATGAGAACAGCTTTGTATTGAAAGACATCATGAAGCTGAAAGGTCCAAGAATTGGCCTGGTTTGATGAACACATAGACAGTATTCATTCATCAGCTACCTTACATAAAATACCAGTAATAAACATCTCTTAAATGGCATCATGAAAATCAGCCTCACAAAAGTTAAACTGGTGTGGGATCTCAGTCATTTCTACATGCAGACCTAAGGAAGACAAAATGGACTTACTAAGGACTGCTTGGTTACTTGTGTGGTAAACAGATTTCTGGATGGGGCTGTGTCTTACTGTGGAAACAAAGAGAAGTGGAAAAGGCACAGAAGCTCCATCTTAATAACTTTTATCAAGAATTTATGCTTTTCTGCCAATGAATTTTAACTCCTCTGTAAGCTTAAAAGATAGAATTACTTCTTATACCATAGTGCTGACCCTTCCTCAAGCACGCCGGTTTCTCCCTTGAGGCAGGACTGCTGAGTTTTCTGCCTTGACTGTGACTATTGTAAGAAGACAGTATATAAATAGAAATTCTGCTGACTCAGTTGTTTCAGTGGGGCGTAGCGCTATTAGCAGAGTACCCTGTGTTCCCACACAGCTACGTGCACCTGCAGTTCCTTCCTCACTTTGCAGTAGTTCCCTTTAGAACTTTTTTTAGCCTTGTTGAGGCTCTTTTTGAGATGCTTAATTACATTTAGAGCTACTTGATAATTTTATCTTATTTCTTAATACTTGGGACATTCACAGCTTGCCTTAAGAATAATAAAATGCTCAGAACTAAAGACTGGTTTAATGTTTTGCCTGCATGCATATAAAAAAGTCCATCCATCAGTGTCCTGATCTGTTAGCAGTGTCCTCTGTCCCATTTCCCCTAGACAAGCCTTGTTTTGTTTCCACTTCTGGTAGAAGGTTTTAAATGTTTCTCCTCCTTTTCCTTTTCAAGCTCATGTTAGCATGAATATGTTTTCTAAACCAGTATTGTCTTGAACAGTTTGTTTTGTTTTCGGTTTTTTGTGTGTCCCATCCTGTGTCCATCTGTCTTCCTTCTACTTGCCCCCCAAATGTGACCTAACTAGTCTGTCAGGGCAATCAGATTGTAATCTTGCTGTAGTTATGGGAAGTTGCTGTTGGAAGTCAGTCCCTCAAAAACACTGGATAAAAGATGGAAGAAATGCAGCTAGGACGAACATCTCTCTTGTGTATATTGAATAAAGCTCAGGGAACTAACAAATATAGATTTAGGGTATGGAGAAGAATACTGGAGAGCCAGTGATTGTTTAACTGAGTGAAAGGACATTATATATTCATGTATTTCCACAGACTTCAGATAATGCAATTATAAGCAACAGCTAATGTGTAATGAATTAACAACCAAGTTGTATGGTATGCAACAAGACCTCACTTGGCACAGAAGAAACAAGATCCTACACCAAGATATGCGATGACAAAATTAGGTTCTGACACTTATTTAGAAGGGCAGAAGGTAGCAGAGACTGAAAGAAATTCTGTTGGACACTGATTCTAAAACTGTTCTGATCCTTATGCTTTCAATACGGTTAATGGTTTTACGTTTTTCTTAGGATATTCCTATGGACTCACTGTTCAAGCACAATTTTTAACCTTTTCTTTAATTAACCCAAACAATTGGAGTTTTAGTCCAAATGGAATTGACAGGTGACTATTATATTTTGTAATAATGATATATTTTATTTTTTATTTAAAAATAAAGTAAAAGCGGAAGCCACTGTATTTGCTATTGAGAAGAGACCAAATATTTTGATCAGCTTCAGATTTTGAGGAAGTGTTGTACTGAATCTGCTGTTTCTGTGCCCCAACTTCCCTCTAGTCTCATTTTAGAATGCCTTTTGTAAATCTCAATGGCTGAATAATCTTTGAAGTTAGTAGTACACTGTTTAGTTGGTTGCTCTGCCATTGTATTTGAAAAGAGAATGTAACAATATTTTTTAAAAAACCTTCCTAAAGAGTTTTGAACATTTAAGTTATTCAGACTTTGAGTATGTGTGTCTTCAGGAATATTTAATCTCCTGTAATATCTAGAAGTCACTTGGATCATAGTTTCCAGTTCACTAATGTTTTTGCAAGGTACACACAGCTGTTTCTGAAAATACTTCTATGGATTAAAAGAGAAAGTTCTTTACAAATGAAGTTCCCCATATCCTCTGAAGTCACATTGTTAATATACCTTTCTAATCAAGATTATATCTTGATCTTTCTCTGGCCACTAAGTCTCTTCTTTTGTGAACTGGCTTAGCTTCCAGAAAACAGAAATTCCCTTATCCTGGAAACCTAGAGCGTGGAACTTGGAGCATTATTCTTTGACATGGGGAAGCATAGGTTTTGAAATATCTTAGGTTACAAAGTAAATGGAGTTCTACGGCTTTTACCTGAGATAAATGGGAATCATAATGCCAGTATAACTGTTTAACCTATGTGTCAGTAGAAAGGTGGAATTCTCTCCAAAGCAGTTTGAAATCCATAACTGAGGTGTTTTATGGAGGTATCTTCCAGATGCCCCTTAAATGGTTATACTGAAGATGAATGAATTAGCTTTAGTTGCTCTTACCCCAAGTGCTGCTTCAGCCACTACACTGCAGTTCTGTTCCAGTGTGCCAGATCTTTCCATGTATTTTACAGACTATGCAGGCATTTAACTGCAACTGCAGATCTCAGTCTGTAAGTCAGCTGTATAAATTAAATACTCGGGAATGGACGTCAAAATATTGAAGTTCCTTGTTGGAGAGGGCTCGTGTTGTTTCTTTCTAGACCTGAGTGGCAGGTTGCTGTCAGCCCTTCTATGACCCAGCTTCACACTACATGTAGAACTTCCAAAATTTTTGTGTAGTACAGAGCTATTTAAAACATCTCATGACAGTCACAAAAAGCATCCTAGTTATCTGAGAAAAAAATCAAAGTGCTGGTACCATTGAATTAATTTGAGAGAGAATGCTCCCTGCTAGTTTGCTCAGGTTGTTTAGGTTTGTGTTGGAATGTAAGGGTATTTCGTGAAGACTTTTCACATAATTACACATTTCCCCCTTGGTTATAATCACCTTCCCTGATCTGGCTCCAGCCAGTCTGCTAGGAACAATTGCACTCCCTCGTAACCTGGTCAGGTCTGCTATTCTCTCTTTCTGTGTTTACAGTAGCTCTCTTCTATCTTAACAGCACTAGTGTTAAACATATATTAGACTCAAACTTACTGGTTTTTAGGCTTTGGAGAATTTTACCTTCTTGAATGAAAAGTCTAATAGATTTCTCTGGTTTATTTTCTTCTCCAGACTTTTGCCATGCAAGTTTTTATCACAGGAGGAAAAAAAAATAATACTAGTATCTTTTAGATCATGAATCAGAAGTGACAAAGTTTAAAATCTCTCCTTTGAAGAACAACTAATAGTGTATAGGGAGAGACACAAAGCTAAAACTGAATATAAATACCATTCTCTTCTAAAAATCTGCTGTTTATAAACTTAGATATTTACTTTTTAAATTGTCTTCAAAGTTTGATGGAAGATAGATTCTGATGGGCTGTAGTACAGCCCTTACATCATCTTTTTTGAACAGAATTTTAAAAAGTATGCATAGAATAATTATGTCATATGGTTACTGTGGCCCATATACTCTGTAGCATGAATATACTCAGGTTATGCTGTGTGTTCCCAAGAGTAAAGCAGAAAAGGCGTTCAAAAACTATGTACTTATATATTTGTGGATTTGGGTTGGGAAAGAGAAACAGTGACACTGTCTGTCTTACATGTGCTCTTATAAGCTTTGAAAGTACAGCTAGAAACCAGTAAAATAGTATCCAGTATCTCGAAATGTTCAATTATTGGGTCTGTTGTCAAGATAGAAATTTGTATCAAATGCAAAAGGTTTTTTCTTATTTTTTCTGAAATATATTGCTCTAACTAATAATGTCATATCTTAAATACTCATTTTATTTCTGTTTAAAAATACTTGATTTTATGTGCTGAAGTAGAAAAATTCTGACTCTGGAGATTGATCTTATTCACATAAGCGAAATAGATTTTATTGTCTTTAAAGAATTTAGTTTTTAGATGTGAGAAAAGAAACATTAAGCAGACAAGTATTTTTGAGTAGCAATGAATTCATTAGTGTTGCACTTAATGGCATCTAGATATTAAAAGGATTTTTTCATTAAATAATAGGAGACATACAGCTCTATTTACGCTCTGAATATTTAAATTTTGATCATGTGGATCTGGTTTTCTTCAGTCTTGAATCTGATGATTCTGCAACATTTTCCATTATGTGCAAAGGTGGATGTTTCATATTGGCATGGAAGTCTTACATTAAGTCTCCAAATGAAGAAAACCTTCAGAACAGTAACCCATGGGGTGTTTTTTGAAATGAAACTTAGTTAAGCTGTAGGCACTTTATTTACAATTTTTCAGGTCTTTTCTGTGCTTGTCCCTGGAGATCTTAGGGAAGGTCTACCTAAAAATGTTTGGGAGTGCATATTTTGGGTAACCATGTGAGAGAGTATATCATGTTTACCTGTGATGTGGAGAGTTCTGAACTATGACAAAGTACACAAAAAAATAATTTGAGTTTTGAAATATATCTACATTGAAGAAGCTTGGTTTCCATTTCCAGGCCTTGGAGAATATGTGTGTGAGGATGTTTTCTCCCCAGCCCCCATGATAGTTTGCATGCTTGAGTATAAAGAAGCCTTTGGCAAATTAAGTTTTACAGTTTAAAAATTCACTATTTCTGTAAAGCATAGAAGTGTTTCAGGGAGAGAAAAATGCTTCAGGGAATGGTTGGTATGTTATTTTATTTGATTTGAATTTTTTGTATTTCTGTAACAAAAACTGTTGAAGGGCTGGATGTTTATAAATTTGTGTTCCACTGGTAATTGAGACCTATAGCTTTTGAGCTTTCTCTCAGGTAGGGCAGGCATCAAGTCTTGCTTGTATAGATTCTTTATCTCATAACACATACAATTTTGATGTACCATATTTTTCCCTTTTCAATGCCCTTTCACTTATATCTTCTGTGTTAACTGGTCTGTTTTCATACCAGTTTAGATGCTAAAAATCAGTGTCATCTCAAATGTGCTGTTTCCTTGAATCAAGTTGAAAACAATTACAGTGTTGGATGGGATGTTTACTTTTTTGTTAATCATTGCTTGTCATACAAAACATGAGGGTTGGAAGTGGGGAGTGAGTGTTGCTTTTTTGGCTGGAGGGAGTTGGTTTGGGGATTTTCTAGTTTGGTTTGTGTGCCTTGGAAGACCATAGCTTCTACTCAGTGACACTCAGAAGTTTTAATCCAGTTTTTATCTCTAGTGGTAAAATGGTTACTGGGTATGAATTTTCAGTATGAAGTAATCTGGGTAATTCCTTTGGGATCAGAAGTTCATTGTGATGCTATACAATCAGGCTTGCAGTACTTTTTGTTGATGTTTTGGATGACACTGCACACAAAATACACTGTGAAAATAGTTGGTGTTAATGTATTAGAGATCCCCCTAAAGAGTTGACAGACCTAGAAAAGGCAGTGATGTGAGAAGCCTTCATTTTTAACTGCTCTTTGAAGGAGGAAGCAGGTTTAAAATCATCCAGAGGAACAAAGAACGATTATTTACCACACCTTAGAACTGCACAATGATACTTCTTTTTTTTCCTGCAACACCTTTTCCTGCAGAAATATACAGCAAATAGTTAGATTCCTTTCTATGTTTTCTTGTAGGCAGTTTTACCTACATATTTTTGACCATTCTGTTGAGTTCAGAGTGGAGAAACAAAAATTTATTTTAATGCTGAAGGAGTTTATATGCGCAGAAAAAATATTACCCTTCTAGAGGCAGAGGTAAAAGGCAATAACAGTTGAGAGGAGATGATTACTGGTGGGATGTAGGGGGAATGAATAATGAAGAGCAAGAGGAAAAATCTATTTACCTATGTAATAATTAGACAATTAAAGGAGAAGAGGAACACAAAGAATATGTAAGAAAAATCTAAGTACAGATATATATTTTTATTATTATTTGAGGGTTTTTTTCTCAGTTGTTTATAATTAAAGTGAATTTACCACATCCTGTGAGGAATTTTGTATTTTTTCTCTCAAAAAGCCACATATGTAACAAAACAAGATGTTAAAGTTCTAAAAGTACATTAATGAAATGGTAAATATTATTGAAATGATAGAATATAGAAATTCCTCATTCATCTCTCAGTGTAGGCCTTCATCATCAAATACAAATACAGATACACAGGTTGTCTTGCTGGGAGCTTTATTATACTGCTGCGGGAAACAATCAGTGCATCTCCCTCTATACTTTCTTGTTCACGTTGGATTTTTTTTAATCACGAAACACTCAGTGTAACAAATAATTGCTTAATATTGCTTAAAATAATTTTTGCCAGTAAATATGCAGATATATTTTAAAAACCAGACTATTTAAAGGGGAAATGATAAGGCTTTGCAGTACCTGAAGGGAGCCTGCAAAAAAGCTGGAGAGGGATTATTATGTAGTGACAGGACAAGGTAGAATGGCTTCAAATTTGAAGAGGTTGGATTTAGATTAGATACTAGGAAAAAATTCTTTATTGTGAGGGTAGACTCACAACATCACTGGAACTGGTGGCCCAGAATAGTGGAGAATGCATCATTCCTGGAAATGTTCAAGGCCATCTTGGATGGAGCTGTGAGCAATCTGGTCTAGTGGAAGGTGTCCCTGCCCATGGCAGGGGGGTTGGAACTGGATGGTGGTTGAGGTTTCTTTCAACCCAAATCATTTTATGATTCTATGTGGAGACTGACTTTGCTTCATAACTGAATGTGCATATATACCTGTAATGATTTTGTAGCCAAATAATTCTGTTAATTATTCCTAGTTACTGTTTTTTTATAATTGAACATGAGCCACAAATGTATTTTTGTCTAGGTGCAGGCAGTAGCACATTCATAAAGATTTTAGGTTTTATTAATTTCATTTTTTAAAACAATTCTCTTATATTATTTTCACTTGTCTAGTAGACTTTCTGGGAGAAATCTGATGTGGCCTGAAAGCAGCATGAAGTTAGTCTAGTGCTAAAAGAGTTTGTAGATCCCAGTGACACAGTAAAATTTTATATCAGCACACATAAAGCTTTTTGGGGGGGATGTGACCTATTTAATTTGCTGAACATCTCCCAAGTCTGTACTGTTTGTTGTGGGTATGAGATACTTTTGTGGGTATGAAAGTTTTGAATAGGAAGGTTGACTCAGTAAACAAATTGTGTCTTCAACCCATACCACTTACCAGCAACCGATAATGAATAATTTAGCCATAATGGAAATGAAGTTAAAATTACATCCTTGTAGCAGGAAGAAATTTGAAAAGAGACCTCTATCTGCTCTTATGATGTATGTTTTTAGGTAGTTCACAAGACTACCTTTTGTTCTCAAATTTGATATATTGGTCATTGATATCTTTTCCTTCTGCTTTCTGTCTGAAAGGTGGTCTTGGAATGCACATTAAAGAAAGACCTCGTTTACAACAAAGTTACTCCTACTTTTTACCACTGGAAGATTGATGACAAAAAGTTTGGCCTCACATTTCAGAGTCCTGCTGATGCAAGAGCATTTGATAGAGGTATTCGAAGAGCAGTAGAGGATATTTCTCAAGGTACATATTTCAGCTGAAAGACTTGGTGGGATGGAGGGACATTGAGTATTTACTAAATAAGATGTCAAAGCTCTTTGTATAACATAAACATTGACGGTATTTAAGGATGTGGATTAAACTATAGTATAGTGAGATTTTAATAGGTTTTTTTAGATAGTATTTCTGGCATTTCTAAGATGCCATTCATCCAAGTGTCTTAAATCATTTCACAAACACTAATAAGGTAATTTCCTGAAACATTCCTACATAATAAAACATTGCCTCTTTCTTTTAGACACGAAGAAATGGAGGAAGCTGGAGTGTTGCATTATCACACTTGGATTTTAGAAGCTTTTTGCAACTCCTGTGTTCTTACAGGATAAGATAGGAAGTTGAATGATTTGTGACCTGTTGAGTTCTCTCTTTATCTGCAGATACTTTCAGTTAATAGTTTTATTTTTTACTAACAACTGATGGCGTAGTTCTGAGGACAGGCTTTTTAGGAATAGTAGAAGAATTTGCTCAGATAGCAATATGGCCAACTGGTTCCAGAACTTCACTGAATTCACAGAAACCAGTGAGCAAACTGAAGGATATCATCAAGCCTAAATTCCAAGCTGAAAATATGGTAAATGTATTGCTGGGTTGAGACAGGGAGGGAAGAGAACAGGTGTCTATTGAATTGAAAGAACATCTCTGTCAGGCTTGTAACAAGTAACTTCAGGGATTTATATGTGTTATCCTATTAATGAAGGGAGGAACATGTTTCTGAAGGGAAATGCTTTTGACATACAGTAATGACTGCTTTTGAATTGTATTGATATCATCCATATCCCTTCAAGACAAATAATTAGAGAACATGAGAGTCATTGTTTTCTGTTAGGGTCTCACAGTTTCAATTTCTGCTGATTTATAGCAAAATACAGCACAATGTGCATTCATGCCAACCAAATGTGTCTGCCTTTAATTTTCAAAATGCTACATTAAAAGGAGTATACTCCCTTGTTTCTGATTGCTGATGACACTTTGAAAATGCTTTTATAAGAAAGGTGGGAACAAGACAGAGAAGTGTGGCTAGGAATACTCAGTATATAAAATACAGAGTGTAGAAATAAAAGATGCTTACTAAATCAACTTGAAATACAGTGATCTATAGGTTAAAAAAGTAAACAAGAATATTTATGTCATCATCACTGGATATTGAGAGATGGTGCGGATTACTGGAAGCAGTAAGCTGTAAATAAGAAGAAAATAACCTTATCTACTTTTTCTTTCTTCTTTATATGAAGGTTATCCACCCTCCCAAAATGATGTTGAAGTGGCAGAAGACTGCTTTCAAGTGAGTAAATTTTTAAATTAATTGTGTATTTTTTCTTTTACAAATGTACTGAACAGATTTTGCTCTCATTAGGGAGAATAAGCAAAATAAGAGTAATACCAAAATTCAGTTTAATGAAATAAGTTCCAGAACAATTATCTAGGAGACTTGAAATATTGTCTGTCCTAAACTAAGTAGTCATTATTTAATCCATAGGATCACGAAGTCTTCTGAGTTTAATTTTTAAAGTTCAGAATGTCTGTTCAAGTTATATATCCTCTTTGATCTTATTGAAATATGAAATATTCTTCTGGGAAAAAGACTGTAGATGGATGAAGAATCTTTTTACATGTACATCCTGTTTGTTTTCTTAGATTTCACTTTGCAGTGATAAAACACTTCTAACATCAAATGGTTAGAGTTGAAAAGATACTGAGACAATGGTTAAGAGAATCTAGTCCAAACAAAGACAGAAGTTCAGACAATTTTTAAAAACACACTGAAGATAAAGTAGTCTCTTGTTGAGGTTCCAGACTTTATTGATCCTTTTTTACACTATTCAATTTCTCTAGGTCATAATGGCTTAAGAGATAAATTTTTATGTCCAGCCATACTTCAGAGTTACGGTGCTTTACATGTATAGCATATCATATACCATAAGTACTGTAACCCTGATGCATAGCACTGCCTGGTAATATCCAAGAATCCATGTAATTAAAAAGGCAGTATAAAAAAATTTTATGGAGATATTTATATATATACACACACAGGAAATAACTATAATATAACTGAGTAAATCCTACTTGTACCCATGTATGCTTGTCATTTTTTCCTTCTTATTTATGGTTTTAGAGAAAGCTGTGTTTTCATTCACACATATAGTCAGTTTTCAGTGCAAATATTTAAATTAATATGAAGATAGTAAAGAAACAAGTTGACTCAGGGGTCTTAGGACTATTCAGAAAACTCATAGTGTTACTAAGTGATTTCTTCTGGGAAAGTCTTGTCACTTATGCAATAATAAAGTCTGTATCAGTGTAAATAGATCCAGTGTAGAACCTCTGCAACACAAAATCAAGAAAATTAGCAGACTACTTTGAAGATCATATGATAGGAGACTGAGAGTCAAATATTTCGAAAGGATACTGCAATGCAGTGACAAAAGAGAAGTCTCCTGGTATCTTTTCATTTTAAGTTATAAGAAACATATTTCTTTGTGTAAGTGTTGGCTGTGCAACCACCTGTTGTTCTTTATTTGCAATGTTTTATTTTAAGGCATTTGAACGTAAAATTGCTATAAATATTTCAGATTTTAAAAAGAGATGAGATTTTGACAGGGTGAAGGAAATGTGTGCTACAGTTAATGCAGTCCTTAATCAGCTCTTAAAAGTCTTGCTTAAACATGGTTTGTTGCAAGGATTAATAATTGAAGTTTCTAGAGGCCTAATGAGATTAAAACAAACCAATTACCTCTTGATTTTGAATTGTATTATGTTTCTATATAAGGATGCCAAAATTGAGGAAAATACCTGAGATTCTTTATAGTTACAAATGTGTTATTGGGAAAGTGGAGAAAAGTGTATTTACAACATCTATTCTATATACATGTGAATATCAATACACCACCTATTTACGTATGTAAATATAGGTTTACTTTATATTCCATTTTAAAAAATAAATGCATATATTTTTTAAAATTTCTATAAAATAAATTTTATATACATAAATACACACTATATATATATTACAGGTACAGACAATCTTGTGTGGTACAAACTGCTGGTAGAACTGTCTTTTACATTCTAGACAGGAAAACATACTTAATGACTTCATCACAATACACGTTGCTTAATTGTGGATTTGTGCTGTGGATAGATGTCCTATTTCTAAAGATAAAAAAATGAGCCAATATCTCTTACTATATCTCTGCATACCAAAATAAAATAAGTGATACTAGCATTGCCTATCAATAACAATACCAGAAGGGAGGGAAAAAAAAAATGAAATGCAGGGAAAACTGAATCCACCCTGGTTTAGCTATGCTTCATCTAAACCAGGCTTACGTATCAATAACAAAGCTGTAATTGCAGGGTTATGAACATGAGTATAGAAGAGCTGCAGCATTTTAGTTATAGGCATCAGCTCTAGTCTCCAAGAATACCTTTGAAATACCAAATAGTCCACATTCTCTTTCAAATTAGTAATTCCTTCCCCTTCCAACACTAATACTCTGATAAGTGAAACTGGATACCCCAGGGTCTTCTTAACTTGATGGATAAGACCATCTTTCTTTGAGGATAATGGATTGAATATTTGAGGAGTCATGTTGACTTGTCCCTTACTTCTTGCCACCTCTGTATAGTTTAAAAGACTTAATGATTTTTTATTTCCCTGTTTATTTTATAAGCTGCTTTCCAAAGTCTCTATTAGTATTTTTGAGTGTGTTTTGGAGTATATCTATGCAAGGGCATTTTAGAATGTGGATAGAATATTAAAATGTAGTTTTTCCTGTACTGTTTTAGTCATCTTACAGAGCAGGAGTCCTATATTTAGCACATTTGAAGTATAAATATAGTATTTAGTTTGTACACAAATTTCATTAACAGTGGCTTGTTTTTGTTGTTTGGTTTTTTGATGAAGATGTCTAGATGATGAAGAAGGCTAAGCATGCTTCATAAGTTATTTTACTGGCTGGTTATTTAGTGCTACAGAGAGCAAATAAAATGATCCAAGTGAGATCAAAAATTATCATCTCAGTGTGAAATTGCAGTGCTTCTTTGTAATAAGTATTATCACATTATATACAAGTAGTTAGCAGAAATAGTGATTGTCCAAAAGTTGTATGTGCATATCATAAATGTAAATCCAAAAACTGAACTCGTCGTGTGCCTTCTAGGCTAGCAATTGACTTGCTATGTTATGTCTTGATTCAGTACATTTTTGATTTTTTAATTTGCATTTTGTAAATAAAACCTCCCAGAGAAAGCATTCTTTTTGCTAAAGATCAAATTTATCATTTTAAAAAGACATAGCTTCATTATAGTTTCTTTAGCCTTTCTGTTGTTCACATATAATGTTAAAATCCTAGTATTAAAAGAAGATGATCACCCAAGGGTTTTCACGGTTGCTTAAATTATTACAATTATTTTTAGTTGTTTAATTAACTTATTAGATGCAAATTGTTCATATCATCACTAAGCCCTAGTCTTACCAGACTAATTTCAAATAGAAATACACAAATGAGTTAATGCAGAGCTATCTGACTTCCTGTTGGAACCTGGAAATGTATATGTACTTACACAGAAATATACATTGGGAATTTGTTTGTTAGGAAGTTTAGATGTTTTTGGTATAAAATCTTGCATTTTGAATGTAGTAAATGAGCAACTTGTGTAAGTCAGTTTGCTTCTTTGTTAAAAGATTGGCTCAGATTCTATTCCTGTACCAAATACAAACTTCTTGCTCTAAAATTCATCTAGCTTAACTGAAAAAAAACCAACAAATTTTTTTTTTTTCTTAGAAGTAAATCTAAATGAAATCTAGAGCTCATGCATTTAAAATTATTTTTGTGTGGGTTTTGGATCCTGTAATGAGTAAGTCTTGCTTTTGTGAACTGAAAAATAGAGTAGTTGAGCTTTAATTTCTTTCAGGTTTTTTTGATTCAGCCATATTGGTGTTATTTATACGCTACCAACACATTTTAACAGTTTTGAAGTAATAAGAATTGGATCCCTTATGCTTTTGAGTTTCTTACTACTGGCAGAAGAAAACTGTAGACTGATAAACTGTAAGCATAAAATAAAAAGTTTGGCTTTTTCTTTCAGAAGTGAGTACATTGGACCTTTTGTTAATAGAAGGGGAAAAGGCCTGCAACTTACATGCATCTTATGTGGTTTTGGTGCAGGCAGGGAAGACATTAATTGTTCATCTGCCTCTTTGTAAATACACTATTTAGTGACTTCTTCATAAGTGCATTTAATGACCACTCAATTTACTTTGCAGAAGTTTTATTTTACAAAAATAACATTATGACTTGTAAGGAAATGTGAAATAACTTACCCTTGACACACTCTATTGTTTTTATGGATAAGACAATACTACATGGTAAAACACTAAAGATTAGAAATATTTAGTGCAATTAATAAATTTCTTAGGTTCAGTTCTTAGAACTAAAAGTAATACTAATTAATATTATCAATTTCAAATAAATTTATTCATATATTGCATTAAATCATTTTAGCTCATTAAGCTTTTTTGTTGGAGTTGTATTCAAAACGCAGGAGGAATTTTTTTTTCCCTCACCAGTATTCCTAGCAGCCTTTTAGTTTAAAGTGTACGAAATATTCTGAGTAATCTAGGTAATATTTCAGTCCATGTCAGAAACACATACCTGAAAATAATAGTTTCTTTGCCAAATATATTGCTCCATCAGTCTTAGAAATAGCTAAAACAGAAGGAAGTCATTCAGATGTTTTTGAAACCTGTATTATTTATTCACAATTGAAAAATTAAGGAAAAAGCATTTAAACGTTTCTTGTGTTGGTTAGCATCAAACAGCAGATTTTCAGGCCTCATGGGAAGTAAATGCAAGAACTGGGATGCAACGGAAATGTGGTCTCTCATCCATCCTTCTGTGTAATCATTAAACTTACTTAGAGGAGAACATTTTTAACAATGTTTGCAGAACAATGTTGAATTCTCTCCCAGACTTAACTCTGGCAAACTGGGAGAAGTAAGGAGAGAAAATTTGAAGAACAAGAGAAGCTCAGTCTGGTTTTCATTTTCTCTACAGCTGTCATCTGGCTTTGAATTCTGCTGGAGAGCTACAGCTGGAGTCATTTTATTGCTTTACCCAGCATCCTTTTGCTTGTGCGCACAGAAATGTTTTAGTAGTCTTGGAAAAAAATTCAGAGTATCTCTTAGCAACCATAGGACAGTAATTATTATACCAGCAGCTGGGAGCAAACCAGATTTCCGTTGTGCATTAAAAACTGGCGTAGGTTACTTTACAGATGATACTGAATAACCTATGCCAGTACTGTACTTTGCAGGCTGTGGTTAAAGAATATTGAATGTGGGCGGCGTAATTGCTTTCAACAGTAGAAAAGGAGAATGTGTGCATCTGTGTTACTGTGTGATATTCTGTATATTTGTTCTGTATATGTTCTTGTGGAAAAGTTTATATGTTTTCTTCTTACTTAAATGCATTTCCAACACAATATCATTTTTGTTTCTAGGGCTTCCTACTTCGTATTGTCAGTGTTTCCATTATAAATGTGGGTTTTCAGGTGTTTATGACCTGGTCATAAAACATCACATTGGACCAGGAAGTATTGTCCAAGGAGAAGCTTTTTGGATACCAGTAAATGTGGTTTGACTGTATCTAAACTACAGTTTAGTTAATTAAAAGCAGAAAGTTCAGCATGTTCACCTGGCATTTCTGTAATTTGGCATAGTGAATATTTATTGGCTAAAGAAAATCATAACTGACGTGATTGCTTTTCATTTTAATACCAGAAATTAGTCTGTGTCCACTTACCTGTAGTGTATAGGTTGGTAACCTGAGTGTTGTGCTTTCCGAAATGCTGTTTGGCGAGTGCTTGCCTTACAAAAGGTCGGATGCCTTTCTCTGTCTGCTGCCACCCCAAAATTTGTCCTTGAAGTCAATTAGTTTGAATTGTGGTATCTGTGTTGGAATTTTCTAAAAGCATTCTTTGACAATTGCTGTGTTTAGAGCACAAGGATTTGCTTTAAGGTTAAGGTTTGGGTTTCGTACATCATCTGGCACTGCGAGTTAGCACTGTAAGAGATGATCTGTGTCCGTGTCCTTCATTAGATGGAGCCCTCCTGGACTGCCAAGGGAAAGCACGTGTGTCCGCCTGTGTGAGCATGTGCATGTGTCCTTTTTGCTCTAGAGTGTAGGTAGTTTATTTTTAAAGAAAAAAGGTGTGAATCACCTGCAGGAACAGGAAATAATGCAGGCTGCTGCAAATCTCACCCAGGGATACAGACTGGCTTGTGGGTAGTATGTGTTTTTTCCCTAGGAAAGGAGTAGAAGTTCTTGCAGCTTGCTCCCTTCTCCCATGACCACTCAAATTTATAATAGCCAGGGAAAGGGGAAAGGCAGAAAGGGAATACTTATCACTGTGGTTTCTGTAAAATGGCTTCTAGCTGTTAGCTTAAATACTTATAGTCATTTTTAACATTGCTCAGACCAAAAATGGTTGTAGGCATTTCTTCCTCATTTTGAATACAGCTCTTCTGTGGTTTGAACCGCTGTTTTGGAAACTTTTTATGTCGTTGGGCAATGTGTCTGCAGGAGTACCTTCTGCTAGGAAGATGTTTGCTATTGCACTAATACTTGATGCTTTTTGCTCTTAAAATAAGTATACATATATGAAGCCTAATTGTTGTCAATCATTCCAACATTTCTTTTATACTCCTTTCCCAACAGTGTTTGACCAGAAAATTTAATTTTGACAATTACAGGGTCAATTGCTTTGTGATGGTGTCATGCTCAAGGATCTGCAAATAGTACTTTTTTTTTGGTGTTTTGCCAGTCTTCACAATTTTTCAGAGGAACTTTAACCTGATTGAGTGAGCTATTGTCTTTCTCAGAGTGTATGCTCTCTAGTATTAATTACGCTGATCATTAATTAATTACTAAATATAATGTTTTCCCACACGGTGCTTCTAAACAATATATAAATTCTTAGTGATGTGATGGTTTTCTTTCTCCTACAAAATTAGCTACAACCAGCTCCTTCATATTATCTAGATGTCTTAGGACTTGATACATTAGGCTTTTATGTATGTGACGTGCTAATGTAATCCTGGAATAAATTCCTTAAGTTTTTTGATAAGTGAAAACTAATGATTCAGAGTTAATACTTAACCATCCAAAACTTGAGGTTTGCCTCTGTCTCAGTATTTTTCTGTAGTATTTTTATTCTTTTCCTCTTAATGTTTTCTTGAAATCCTTATAATAAAGCTGAAACATTCTCATTGCTGGAAGTTGGATGATGCCAGAATTTTCTCAGTGCTATCAGATGATGACAGCCAGTTAACTTTACAGCATCTCTCAATGAAAACAAAACATCATACAGTACATTTTTGGCAGCCCAATGGAATTTGTATCAAAATGCTCTGCTGTATTCTAAGTATGTCCCAGTCAGTCAAGCTTAAAGAATGAGAACTGTTTGTTTTTCCATTCATTTCAGAAATTGGATCCTCTTACAAGCCAGTATTCCACCCAAACATACTTCCTCTTATTCTTAATGGCACAGGTCCTGCAGATATCTCATTATATGTTGCTTCATGGTCTCACTTTTGTATCAAATTGCCTGATATAACTTTAATTGCAAAAAGACATTCATTAGTTGTTTAATACACACTTGCTGCAATTATATGTTTTAATTGGGCCAGTATAGGTTAAAACTGACTTCCTTTCCAGCTGATTTTGCCTTTAATTTATTAAAACATCTGACTAGCTTTTGCCTTATTAGTCTCAGAAATTTTTTTTCTCCAATTGTGTTTTTGTAAATACTGGCAGCCTCATGGGTAGTTAAACAAAACATCACCTCAGAGATAGGTTAATCTCTACTTCCTTAAAGAAGTCTGATTTGGCAACTGAGTTTCAAAGGCATGTATCTCTAGTGCCCAAGTTGTGTACTGTCTGCAGAGAAATTCTGTATTTACCAAGGCTGACTCAAAGTAAAGAAAATACTTGCCTACTTCTAAATGCTTTAAAAAATGTGCATTTAGGAATACTTGCGTTCATAGATGCCTCTAACATTATATAGAATATTAACACATTTATGTATGAACTTGGTGGATTTGGTGTTGTTTTTATATAAATGCAAAAATCATTTCAAGGGAGTCTTATGTGTTTTCTAGACTGCTCAAGAAAATACATCAGGTTCATTAATGAAAGATCACCTTTTTCAACATGAAACTGTAGTAACCAGTGAAACTTACAACAGTGCAAATTTAAGGCCTTCAACATTTGAGGATTTCAACACCAGGAGAGCCTGTTTTCCCAGCCAACCTAACCAGGTAAGAATACCGATAAAAGAAGTAGTCTTTACTTTGCTTGCTGTATTAATGGCACAGTATGTAGTTCCTGACAAGAAATCATTGCCTTCTAAGTCCATGTATGTAGTATTATACTCTCAGCTTCTTGAAATGTTCAGTATAAGCTTTATAGCTGAAATATCATAGCATTATTATGACAGAGGTAAAGCTTTGTGAAGGTATTTATCTATCTTTGTAGTGCACCGGACTACATGAATACGTCTTTAGTTTCTTTGAAGTCTGTTCTTGTATTGCAGATTTCAGTATCTGCAGCCTTTAAAAGCTGTTTAAATTTTTTCAAAAAATGTTAATTGGGCTCAGTCTTGGTTACATGTAGACTAATACTGTTTTGATCAGAAATATTTAAAAGTATATTTAAAATTGATGTCTTGGATGCATTGTACAGTAGGGCACTTCACTTCTGCTAAATATTTTTATTGAAATATTGCTTATGCTTTCTAAATGCCTATTTAAACTAAATTACTCTGTTTTGGTACAGAAAGGAAAATATATATCTATATCAGTACACAAATTATGTATGAAAAATATTCAGCCATTGGTACAGCTTTTCCTTTAGCACTATACAATTTTCTTTTTTTCTAAAGCTGAAAGAACTGACAGTTTTTATAGACTGTAGAAGTAGCCTTAATAAGTTGGATAATAATTAATTTGATGGTCTTATGTCTAGAACCAAACACATGGGAAGCTTTTAGAATATGCTGAATAACAGAAGTCAAAGCAGAATGCAAGTTCAAGTAGTTCTGAAGACTTACCAAAAAAATTCTGCTGCTTAAAATAAAGCTTTTTAGTACCCTCCATTATTTCTGCAGAGAAAAATAGGATTGTACTAAAGTCTTGTATCAGCTCCTCTTAAGCTGCTTTATTGGGCAGAAGAAGCAAACAGTGTTATCTGGAGAACTAAGGAGCTTGTAATTATTAATTTGTGATTTTTAATCATTGATCTAATCCAGTTATCTCTTCATATAAGTCACTTTATATTTTTGTTTCTGTTCAGGTACATATTTTTCCCTCTTCCCATTTAGTTGCAAAGAGAATTGTAAATATTTTTATAATGGAGTGGACGGGTGATTAGGTCATTACAGCTAATATTTAATAGCTACAGTAACCAGTGATGTATGTGCTGTTAGTCTTCCCTGAGTTGTAAAGAAAAGTGCAGTAGTTTAAAATTCCAGTATGTTTTTACAGCATGTATAAAATTGAGTACCGAGAAAATGATAATTTAGGTTGTGTTAAACTGATTAGTCTGTGTCTGTCTGATAGAAATGAAATAGAAATTTCTTTCAAATGACAATGCTAGAATTCAGTTCTTGAAAACTGAAACTATGGGGGAGTCCATGAAAATTCAAGTAGATATTCTTTAAAATATTCTTCTCATATTGTAGCACCACCTGCAAGCAACAGACACTCCCTGATTTTTGCATGGTCTTGTGGTACACACATTTAGAAGACAGGCAGGTCACCAAAACCTCACATGCTGTATGTGCACACACTGCACTGCCTCTGCTAAACTCCGTGCATGTGACCAGGTGGCACAGCAGACCTTGAGCTAATTACCGGGTTTGTTTCAATTTTGTGTAAATAAGTTTGAACACTCGCACTGTGCTCAGAAGTTGAATAGCTCAAGAACTACATGCTCAAACTAAAGAAGTGATTAATGACGATTGTCTGTAATATTTTGACTGTTAGTAAGAAAATACTCAAGTCCCTCAGCTTTCCAGCTTCTGATACACGGATGTGTGTTACACTTAGTACTTGTGATGATGTAGGCAGCTGCTGGTGTCTTCATCTTGAGAAGTTGCAAGCTGAGCGAAATCAGGTATGTCTCTCTGAGGAGAAACAGGAAAGGCTACAGTACCAAGCGACTGTGCCTTGTTTAAAGGTGTATGCCTTCGAGTAAGGTGCGATACTTGTGGGTTCAGTTGCGTCAACAAAAATTTTCTGCCTAATTTCCAGTTGTCTAATCATGTTCAGAATCAGATTCTCTGTGGAATTTCAGTTTCCTGTAACATTCTTCCTCCCTTCCTGCTTCAGCTTCACACAGATGACATGTGTACTGAGTTTTAATTTTGAATATTTAGAGGACTGAATGCATTATTCTCATAAATTTTGCTGGTATTTTTACCTATCTGAATTTGGATTGTGTATTGTTCCTAAGTTTTCATGTGCTTCATGTATTCACATAGGTCCCATTTAACACCCAATGAGTAAGCTCTTCATAAAGTCTTTCCAGCATTTCTCCAGTTTGATTATTTTTCAGCATTTCCCACTCAAAAAGTATTTTGTAGTGACATAAAGAATGTAGTGGTGCCTTATTTGTAACATGTCAGTTAAGCATTTTTAGGTGTTGGGCTGGGGACGTGAAAAAAATAAATATGGTGTGTTCTACTCAAACAAATAAAAAGCCTTCAAAGACTAAGGAGAGGTCAGATTCTACAGCTGTTAGTATTTGTAGTGATCTTTAATGGCTTTTAGCTGTCTGGGCAATGGGCAGTTGAGGGTGGGTTTTTTTGTATTGAGATTTTAGGGGTTTTTTTCTTTTAAACAATGGGTTTTGTTTAATGCCTTAAATGCATGCATAATATTCTATGTGGACAGTGGGGTAAGGATCCTTTACGCCTGTAACATAAGGAATTCTAATTACTTTTGCAACTTTTTTTCTTAAATACATTTATGCTGTACAATGTTTAAAAATGCCAATTAGCCATAGCTAGTTATTGATGCTAAACAATAGATTCTTCCTCTTGTTTGAAAACGGAATAGGGCTGAGAAACAGTCTGCTTTTGGAAGCCTAACTGCTTGTGTAGGAGCCTGGGGAAGTAGGGAAGAGGAGCAATGTTAGCTGAATAGGATATAACCTTTCTTCTCCCTGTCTCCCTGAAACCTTGTGGAAGTTCAACTGTGTGGCTTGGAGCCAAGAAAAAAAAAAATTGTTCTTGTTAGCATACTCCAGTTGAAAGTCCCAGGGCAAAGCATCTCTAATTGCAGTTCTGTACTCATCACACAAGGATTGTTGAGCAGGGAAGTGATGGTTAGAACAGGCTACAGATATTCTTACATAATCAGAAGATAGCATATTTTAAGAAGCTCTTCCTTCCTCTTTTCCAGCTGCCTTCCCCCTTCCCTTCTCTGTCTCCTACCCCAAAACCAGGACATGCAGACTTCAGCGCAGTAGGAGCATAGACACATGCAAAGTGACATAGAAGTGTTTTAACCTAAAACATCATCTTGAGTAGTTTCACACACTGCAACAGATTAGGAACATGCAGTTCAATTGTTGTCCTTGACTATGGAACGGTGACACATTAATTCTCATTTATTTGAGTAGTAAATAAGGTAAACACTGTCAAAGCAACAACACTGACACAAAAGATTATTCCCAAGTAATTCATGATTCTGCAGAATTCGTAAAACTAGTAGGTTAGGGAGGGGAGGGATTTTTTGTCTTTTCTGTGAGATGGTTTATAAGCTGTGCACTTGATAGAGAAAAAGGCAGAATTTGACTTGAAGCCCACTCATAATCTGGCTCTGATTATAATAGCCCTACAGTGTAGGAAAATAATTACCTGCCTGTAAGGTAGAAATACTGGGACATACTGAGACCCTTGCTTTTTTGCTGCAGTGTGCTATTTTCAGGAGCTACTTCTATACCCATGTGCTAAATTTTTATCCTGTCATTATTTGCGCCTTTTCTTGCAAGTCACTTGTATTGTGATTTCGGTAACATTTAGTGGCAATACACTATCTTAGATATCTAAGGCCTGCAGTGTTTCAGTTTGGATGATTCTATGAATTTTGTCACCTTTGACAACTTTTTCATGCCCCCACGCACTTTCATTGTAAAGTGGAATAACCAAGAACTCTATCTTATTTCTCTGCTGGTTTTGTATGTGTTTAGCACATTCCTTATTGCCTGCCTTTTGATGTAAAAGGTCTTAAATTATGGTCAGTTCATTACAAACTGAGGATTTAAGAAGTACTTGGGTCTTTGCCTGCTGGTGTCCTAAACTAATCAATTTAAGTACTGTATATTAGCTAAGGGGAGATGTATTCAGAAGCTGCTGTTGTTGATGGATTGTCATGCTGAATATTACTCTTCATATGTCAAAATCCTTATCTAGAATACACCTTTGATAATAAGTAACTAGTATTCAATAGTCTTGTTACAAATTGGAGAGAGTTTGAAAATTTAGAGCAGGAATTAAGGAAAGCTTCTCCTGGATAACACAATAGTGAATGTATCAGGGAGTTGGTCCTAAAGCAGCAGATCATCACATGAAATCAGCACATAAGGCATAATTAATCTGTGGAATTAGTTTCCACTTTAAAATGTTAACGCTCTAATTTTGAGCATAATTCACAGAGCAGCATTAAGTTTTATGCAGATACCAAAACACCCAAAGCTCTTACGAGATACTAAAAAGTCAGGAAAGAATACTAAAGCTCATAGACCCTGCAAAAACTCATTATTGTGGGGACGTTTGTAAACTGTAGTCGTGAGAAAATAAGCTGAATTTTTTATCCTCAGGCAACAAGGAAAAAAAGTCTTGGTTTAATTTTCTAATCTAAGTTTTACATTGTAGGTGGACATAAATTTGGGACTTCACCATAGTAAACTCTCTTACTTTGCCATTTCAGGTCCCACTGAAGTCAATCAGACATGTTAGTTTTCAGGATGAAGATGAAATTGTCAGAATAAACCCTCGTGACATTTTGATACGTCGTTATGCAGACTACAGGCATCCTGACATGTGGAAGAACGACCTGGAGAGGGATGACGCAGACTCAAATATACCATTTTCTAAATCAGACAGTAAAAAATCTGACTATTTATACCCATGTGGGGATGGAACTAAGCTGAATTCCCTAAAAGACTCAAAGAGTTCTGTGGTATTTAAAACTCAGCCTTCCTCATCAAAATTTAAAAACTCAAAAAGAAGAAAAGAGGATGGTGAGCGTTCCCGCTGTATATACTGCCAGGAAAGGTTTAATCATGAAGATAATGGCAGAGGAAAATGTCAAGATGCGCCAGACCCTATTAAAAGATGTATCTACCAAGTTAGTTGCATGCTTTGCGCAGAGAGCATGCTGTATCACTGCATGTCAGACTCTGAAGGAGATTTCTCTGATCCTTGCTCGTGTGACACTAGTGATGACAAGTTCTGCTTACGCTGGTTAGCACTGGTGGCACTCTCGTTCATTGCTCCATGTATGTGCTGCTACCTCCCCTTGAGAGCATGCCATCACTGTGGTGAGGTGTGTGGGTGCTGTGGAGGAAAGCATAAAGCTGCGGGATGAATCAGTCTTGTGCCAAACAGAGCTGAAAAATCTTTGTTTCCAGGAAGCATCTAACTTGGATTTGTGGAAGCTTTTTGGCAAGCTGAAGGGATCTTCTTTCACGTAAGAGATGCTTGATGTGGAGGAAGCAACAAGACTTGTCAGACCTTGGCATTTTACAAGTGCTAGCCACGCCTAACTATTTCCTTTGAGTGCGTGGCATTTGTTGCGAGTTGTGAAGGAGATTTTGCAAAGGAAAGCCTGTTCTTATTATTGGCTATAAAATGAGTATATAAACTATGATTATACTAAAAGGGATTAACTTTCGCCACTTTGTACATTCATGGTTTTAGGTGAGGGGGCTCTTCTAAAAGGATTAAAACTTATCTGAGGGGAAATTTTAACTAAAAGTGCACTAGTGACAGTTGATTTAAGATTAAGAAAAGTTAATACTCAGCAAATGAGAAATGAAACTGATTTTAAGTGCAACTAAATCACTTATTAATAGTTTTTTGGAAGCAACTTTATGTATAAATAACAAATGTTTATATTTAACTAAATGTGTAAGGTACGAATTATTACATGTTAAACTTTCCTTCCCTCCGATATAGTAGGTATGGACCATATCTACTGTCACATTCCATGGTAGTATTTTAAATAGTTAATTTAGTTGCATTTTTATTCCAGATGGACAAATTGATATTTTGAGTCCTGGTTCCCTTCAGCTACAGTTTGTGTTGAGTTGTATCCATGCATTCTGATAATCTAAAAACCTTTAAAATATTAATTATTCTAGTCTTGAGTGACCAATATTTTTTGTTAAGCACAGATGTAATTGTCTAAAATGTTCTTGTTAGAACATAACATTTATTTTTATATATAAATGACTTTGATTTCAACATAATGGCAAAAAGGACGTTGTTTCTGTTGTTCAACCAGCAAGTTGTTTTCTTTTGGGGTGTCCTCCAAAAATACTTTCTTGCATATTCAAATGTTCATTAAGCAAAAGGTACATTAAGGCAGTTGTAACAAATTGTCATCAGTGTTCTTGTTTATCCTTCTGTTAAACTAGGATCCTGTTCAGCTGTTTATCAAGTACTATGATTAAAACAAAACATTAATAACAAAACTGAAATTGTTTTCATTATTTTGAACCACAACTTTTTCTAATTTGAATGGGCAAGAACAAAAGTACTGTGTGTTTTGTTCTAAAAGAACAACAAAAAGCTTAGCTTGAGAAATAAATTACAACCCAGGCAAAACTGAGTGAACTTCTTAATTGGGGAAATTTGAAGGCGGGGCTGGGGAGGGAAGCTGGAGAGTGAGAGAGTGTGTGTATGTGTGTATGGGTGATGGTATATTGTGTATGGTATTTCTTATGGTTTTATACGTAATAAGTCTAACTTTCAGGTAAGAATTAATCAATTAACCCACACAGAATTTTTAAAAGCATTACATGTTTGGCTGTGTTATAAAGTAAGAAACATTTACTTCTTGTTAAAAACATGTAAAACACAAAAACAGTCATAATTCATTAGCAAAGGTACCTATTTGATGTCTTGGCTGGAGTGGGACAGATTGTCTTCAGTATACCCTTGTTATTAAACACAGAACTTAATCATTTAAATTTTTAAAATGCATGACTTACTTTTTTCACTTCCATGCATTTCTTTGGTATATTTTGTGTAATCTTTTTTCTGCATGTATCAGGATCCTTAATTTTCCTTCGTAGCCCAGAAGTAAAATGAGCAAATGTATATAACTGTCTGCCTGTAAAATACTTTTTCAGAGAAAACATTTATATTTATATTACAGCTTGAATTGACTGCCTTGTGTACATAGATCATCTCAAAGTATTATTTCACATTGAAAAAGACAACAAATATCTTGATAACTATAGAAGTTATGGAAGAGCTTCTAGTTTTGTATTAAGAGTTGATTGGATGGCCGAAGTCCAAGAATATGACATGGTAGCAGCAGTCTTGGGTTTTACTGTTTACGTATTTGAAAGCTGCTACTCTGGTTGGTTTTCATGCTTGACACATTTTCAGCTAAACTTGGTTGCCTAGAATAGACTGTTAACTTTAAAAACAACTTTCATTAAAAAATGGTGATGTTTTTCTAGAGAATGAGAGGAATTTAATAATTGTAAGTGCTACGTTCCTAATTCAAGGTGGAGAGGTATGAACAACCTAAGAAAAGAACTTGCTGGCTGTATAAGAAAATGCTATATAATCATATTGTATATACACTTCAGAAAAAGTTAGTTTTAGCAATTTTCTCTGAGCACTATACAACATAGTGAAACTCCTGGTCCTGTACTGTATTTTATATGACTCATATACTTTAATATTTTTATTAAATGCGTGCATTAATATTTTCACCTTGCATTTAACCACTTTGCTGCTAAAATGTTTTCACCTTTTGCTTTTCTCTTTGAAGACTTGTATCATCTAAAAAACGTTACAGAATGGGCTCATGCTTGCTTGTTCCTGTTGTGCTGCAAGTGTCAGCCAGCTCGCCGGGTTTGAGAGACCAAAGGAAGGCAAAGATCCGAGGTTGTGTAAGGGTTGGTTTTAGTAGTGTGCACGGGTACTTTTATTCTGGTGCTAGGGATCGTACCCACTGCTGCATTTAGGAGATGAGCAGTGGAAGGTGGATATACAGCAAATCCATTCCAGAACAGCTTGTTGCATCCATACATCTTCTGGTTTTGGCGGCATGCAACATTTATTCTATCTCTTCTGAAACACTCTCTTGAGCATTTGAAAATAGAGAAATTTCTTCCCTGATCCGTACTCCTTGCCCTTAACATCAGAGCTATAGTTTGTCAGGCATGTAGTAGCAGAGCTTTGTGTTGCTTGGAGGGAACCCGAGCCTTTGGAAACCGTCACTGAATATTAAGTCCCTCGCTCCTTGAAAACCTCGGTTACCGTGAAAATTGTTTCCCCTTGAAAGTGGGGGAAGTGAGAGCAGCGCTCGGGCACCATCTACTGGGGGAAAGCTCGGCGGCCTTCGGGCACAGCTCCTGATGACATCGCGGTTAACGGGCTGCCGTGCGCGGCTTAAGGAACACGATTAGGTTACGCTTCAGCTATGAATTTACAGAATAGTCATTTGGAATCTGACTGTGATGCTTTAGCTCTTCATGCTTCTTAAATTTCATTATTAACACTGAAGTAAAAATCCTTTAACTATATATTTTGTTAGGTTTAAAATTGTTGTGGTGGCCTGTTACAGGAGCATAAGAACCAGGAATGAAATGAAAATTCTTTTGATTGTGTCACTGGGCTTATAAGAAAGGGGTTTTATTATTTTTTTTTTGTTATGATGATTATTTTATTTATTTCCCCTCTCAAAGTTTTTCCCACAGTGAAGTGATGGAGTTTTGATGCTCATGCAGAAGGAATTTGGCCTTCTGGTTTGTGATACAAATCAAGTTGTGAGTATGCACAGGTGGGTATGTGCTCTCACACAAGAAATTCAGTAGCTGTGAAGGGTATACCTACAGCTGTGTGCATGGTTAAAGCAATATCTAAAAATAATCTACAATTATTACAGTAACTGTTTAGTAAACAGCAGGAAATGATGACATTAAACTCTTCGAGAGCTTATAGAAGAGATGTTTCAAACAGTCTTAACCAATGCAGTTTCCTCTAGAGAAGCAAAGGTATTTTGAAGAATGCCTTAATTGTGCGTGTTGGAGTATAACATTCCCATTTTGGATGAGTTCTCTTCAGAATGATCTGTTCGTGTGTATTTGGAGGATAATGTTGAACACTTGTGTAAATAATGCCCAGGTTTAAATTAAACTTTAAACTTTAAATCTTTTCTAAGCTTCCGGCACAATGTGCAGCCAGTACAGCTATACATTCATATTAGTGAAATGAAGATCAGTGTTGCTGGCTGGCAACAAAAACAAGAACTTTAAAAAGATGCCTTATGGTACCATTAGTCCAGCAGCTGGGTGGATAAAACTTGTTTCCTTTCGTGCATTTACAAATATAAAGAGGAGTTGAGGAGGCTGTAGGGTTTTCATTTTGTGTTTTGGGTTTGTTTTTTTTTTTTCCTCTGGAAGTTTCTCTCTCTTAACTGCAAAAATTGTGGTTCGTTAAAGAAATCAAAGCATTTGGTGAAAAAGCAGCCTTCATGTTTAAAGCTGCAGTATAAGCTGTACGTGGTTTTCCTTCTTTTGCTTGGTGCCATTTGCTTTTCACCCTTATGACCTCAAAGTGCCTCATGTGTATATTGTTTCCATTAAACCTCAACTGCTATTTGTGTCTACTAAATGATGTATAATTTAATTAACTCATCCCATAGGTGTTTGCTTAAAGAATATGAATATAGCTTGTTACTTTGAGCATATAATGTAAATATGTCTTTAAGTTTGTAACTGGTTTGTTACATCATATCCTTGTAAGTTGAGATAGTAGATAACACCATAAAAACTGTTTCAGTGTTTATTCCTGTAATTACCTGATTAAAACTATCTTGAAATGAAAATAATAACATGTTTTTCCATTCTGTGTTGGGATTGCTCAGAAACAGTGTCCATGAAATGAAATGTTGAAGCACAAGAACAGAATAAAAGGAAGTAAATACAGGTATTACCTTCAAACTCCAGCATCTTCCATTGTAAGAACCATTTTTAAGAGTTACTATAATGTTTTAAAGAAAAATGGGATTATACCAGGTTGTTTCGTATGCATAGCAGTGCTTGTCCCTGACATCAGGCTGAGGAGGTCAAGATTCCTTTACATAAAACATATACATCTGAGTTCCCACTTGACCCCACCACAAAAATGTGTATCTCTGAATATAATTCTAAGCTTTGTGTAAGTTGCAGAATAAGATATACACCAGAAAAGGAAGGAAAATTAATCAGTCCATGAAGAAAAATGAACAAGTAGAAATCTGTGAGACCATAATTTGAAAGTTCAGTGATCAGGGTTTAGGATGGATTATTTTAAATTGAACTGTATTTGCCTCTAGGTTTTACAAATGTTTTCTTATTGGTTACAGCCAATAAAGTAATTCTCCCTGTTCATTTGATCAGCTGAAGAATTTTTATTGCCAGGTGTAAATGTTACATGGACTATTAAGTGTAGATACTTGAGCTTTTAATTGATGACATGAAAATGTACCTCTACCAGAGAAATGAAACAGGCAAATGAATTGAATGACTAGTAAGGTGAGAGGTTAGTGGAGAAAATTATAGAACTATGTGAAAACTGCATATGAGAAAGTAGTTCAGCATTAAACATGGTTTCATACAATTTAGAAACCTAGTGTTACATCTCAGACAAATCCACCTTAATGTCATGGTTAATACACAATCTTCTGGGTTTGAACAAGAAAAAAGGATAGGTAAGGGGTTCTTGTTCTTTTCTTTTTCTTGTTGATTTCTTTTTCTTGTTCTTTTTTCTTCTTGGTTTGTTTTTTTTATTTTTTGTTTTGGGGTTTTTGTGGTGCTGGTGGGTTTGTAGGTGTTTTTTGTTTCTTGCTCTTTTTTTTTCTTGTTCTTTTTTTCTTTATAGCTGAGTCAAACTCTGCTGTGGGAGTTCACAGAGCTGGTGGCCAGTTTCTAAAGAGAATTCACAAAAATATCCAAGTCATTTAGCAATTCATATCATTGTTTCTTGAACCTTTTGGCTTACTGTCATGAATCACTATGGGATCCTGCGCCAGAACAGAAAGACTTCGATCTGTAGGATTGTATCATCACTTCCATAATTTGAGAATACTGAGCTGTAATTTAACAGTTTGGAAATAGACATAACAAGTAAATGAATGACAATAAAAAGTAATCCCACATTTTATACCTTTAATTTTGAAATTGGACAGCATGTGTACATGCTGTAATTGTGCTTTGAGTAATGCATAATGTGAATCACTAACAATATTTGGGTTTGCCTAGAAGGAAAAGGAAAAAAAAAAGAGATAAGTCAGTTTTTTGAGAAACTTACATCTCTAGATATCCGTGCCCTGACTTGAGGAGTTTGGGAATATTTGAGAAAATAATGACTTTGACAGAATAAGCTTCTCAGATTAATTGTGATTTCAGCTAAGTGGTGATTTGGCAGACTCCAGACACATCTCTGTACCCACCAAATTGTATCCAATGTTTTTAGCAATATGCAATTATCTGTGTTAGTTCAAGGTAATGCACAGGAACAATTCTTCAATGTTTGGCATTTGTTGCTTTTTTATTTTTTAAACCATCAATAAAAATCTCTGCTGCATTCTGATTTTGAGTAATATGATAATAATTGAGTAATAGTAGTAAGTAAGCTGACCAAATAATAACTGTTTGAAAGAGGAGACACCCTTCTAAATGAAGGCCCAGTATTGATCAATCAAATCTGTTTCTCTGGTCGGTGCTAAAATTAGCTATAAGAAAGACTGTTAATATGATTAAACTTACTGTTGGATGCAAAACTGGCTTTGAGTTATGGGCTCATTTTGCAACCTGCCAAACCATTCTTGTATGAGCTTTCTCCTTCCAGTACTACATTTATAAGATACAAATCTATTTACACCCATCTGACACCTCCTAGCCCTCTGTGTAGGTAGCTTCCCATTTTGTACCCCAAGTACACAGCAAGTGGTGTAGTGAACTACTTCTTTCAAACTCAAAATATGAGAATATTGTTTCTGAAGTAAAAAGGGGTTGTGCAAACATATTACTGCTGTCAGCAGTTATCACTGCCCTTTGGTGGAGCTGGCTGTCTCTTTGTACCTGCCAATGTGCTTAGTTGCTCTTCTGTTGTTGCTTTGTGTTGCCTATGAGGGAAGTGCTACAGTGACTTGATCTTCCCTGTCTTTTCTCCATAACTTGTTCCCTTTTCCTTTCTGTGTATTCTGAAGTCATCTTCAGCTTTCTCTGCCAGCATATAGAGTTTTTGCAGGCTGTGTGTGCATCTGATGATGAGAGCTGCTGCTTACTAAATGCCCGTTGTAAATAGTATTTAAAAGTTGTATTACAAGGACCAAAAGACTGTGAAATACTGCATTGCTCTTGAATATGGTAATGCTGAGAAGTTGTCTCCATTAGGTGGGTATTCAGCCACAGACTGACCAGTCCAAAGAACTGTTTTCCAAGTCTGATATGGTTCAACCTAAGTTTTCTTTTTTGTCTTGCCTATTTGCATTTAACTGTTTATAAGATGGGTAATGGGCTGAATTCTGCAAAACATTATTGGGTGACTCTTTCCAAGGGGAGCAGGAAAACTAAAACACTGAAGCTATAAACAACCCTTGGTTTGCTCTCGTGCCCTAACAATCTCATTGGTAATAGAGTTAAATAATTTTAACAGTTGTTGGAACTATGTCGAAACCAACAAGGTGGAACAAATTAGTTTGGGAAGGTTGTCACTGTTGGCCTTCAACAGTACTAGAGACACTTGAGTCACCAGCTGTGCAGGATCCACTGTTCTTGTTTTCCATGACTCTACTAAGTGTCATGGACTCTGCTAAGTGTTAAAAATGCTGCTTATGAAGGAAAGAGCTTTTTTCTTTCAGGGCTACTTCTCTCTTCCTGGTTCCTTGGGCTTAGTGGTCTTCACTCAGTTGTTAGGAGCCTGGAAATTAGTGGAGACACGAGAAGTGAGAATGGTGATCCCTGCAAGGTGAACAGGTACATTGTGGGACAGGGGCTAAAGTACCTCCGTGGAATCATGGGAATAGAGAGGGAGAGCAGAGGAAGAGGAGCATCATCTGGGCCCTTCTCACAAAATTAACCTCTTCAGGATGTGTTGACAAGGGATGCAGCATTCACAAGAAATTTCAAACATTCTGAATACAGCTATGCAGCTTCTGACTTCCCCAGGGCCTTTGAGCCTTTTTGAGTACCTGAGTGGATAAGTAAAGTCTGATACAGTCAAGGTCCCAGCTCCTCCATAATAGGCACTGTCTCAGAAATCTGCCAAGCCATAGTACAGAACACTTCTCTTTGTAAATGGTGCAGGTCTGGGACTTGCACAGATGAATAGCTAATTGATTGGTATTGAAGATTGACTGCTGTCCAGACATTTCAATTAACAACACTGTTCTAAAATAGTGGTGCTATCCAGACTTGTGATTAATTCTAGTTTTTGGCAGACTTGCACAGATATCTGTGTTAGCTACATTAGTAAACTTATGTTTCTAAAGTCATAGTTCTGAAGGCTTTTGAAGCTTGTTGACCAGAGAGGTGATGAGTGTCCATCCTTGGAGACATTCAGAACTCACTGAGGCAGGTGCCTGCGTAATCTGCTCAAGCTAAACCCACTTTGGGCGCTTGAGGTGGGTCTAGGTGATCTCCACAAGTTACTTCTGCATCAGCAATTCTGTGGCTTGTTTTTCAAGAAAATTAAGAATCTTTGAGAAGCAAGAGAGTTTCTGAATAATATGTGATTTTGTGCCTGCTAAATCTGATCTCTAATTTTGAAGCAAATCCTACTGTTAATGCTTAAATATTTCAAGTTACCATCGAAGGATTGTCATTTTAGTCATGTCATCATTATAACTCAATGTTTTTCACTGTCAGAATTATTAAAATATGAATATATTTCATGAACAAAGGCTTTTCAATATAAGTAATAGGTATTAGCACGGTATTGAGGTGAGGGGGAAAGCTAAATATTAGTAAGCTTAAAAATATTCACAGGTGTTTGCGTAAGTATTGAACAGCTGCTTCACATGCTCTTTTGGCACAAAAAATGTTTTCACAGAGTTGCTAACTTCAAGATAGTTTTGTTTAAAAAAACCCAAAAATCAGGACCTTCAAACCTTTTCCAGATTACCAATCTATCATAAAAGCACCTCTAAAACCTGGCTGGAATCTGGGGCCTGAGCAAAGCTAGGTAAAAATGCTTGTGCGGAGTATTTCTGGAAAGCATATGCATATGCTCAGGCTGAAGCATCAGCAGCAGGGTGAGACTGGACGTGGGTGAGTACAGGCAGAGCTGGCAGCTAGTCAGTGGCTCTGGGACCCTGCACCTACTACAAAATTTAAACTGTTTTTAGTAGCCAGAGCCAAAGGATGGGTGGGGACTTGAGAAGACTGAGTCATTCCCCTTCATGCCACTACTAAAAAATTGAAGTAATGCTACTGCACACAAATATTCATCCCATTTTTAGATGGACATTTGTCTCAAGTGGTTACTAGAATAGATTTTAACTACATAATTGCCAGTTCACATTTCTTAGTCCTGTTTCTCTCTTATGAAGTTTAGAAAAGTGAAATATTCTAAAAACTGTGACCCTTTTTGTGTTTCTGGGAAATTCAAAAGTACCTGAACTGCATTGTTTGCTTGTTGGGTGTCTTGCTGCTAACAGATTCCTGCTAGTTTACCTCCAGCCAGCAGTGAAGTGGTAAGTCTGGCTCATCAACTTACTCAATAACGTGCTGATCGTGACTCAAGTCCTTCCTGCACTATCCTGGATGACTTCATGCTCTCTGTAGCTTTTGTCTCCATTAATCCACCAGTGTCTCCAAAAAATGCTCAGTTATTGCCTGAAGTCTCTCTTCCCTTTAGCTCAGTCACATCTTTGCTTTCCCCTCAGTCCTCATTTGTTCAGCCTGACACCTCTGAACTGGCTCACATTCATGAGTGTGGTGGCAATTCTGACCACTGATAGTATTATCCTCCAATATTTATTAATCGTAGATATTATTTCTTGATAAATGCTGCTGTGAGGCTTTAGAGCAGTGTAAGGATAGTAGAAGGATTTTGCACCAAAAAAACCCCTAGTCCTCCCATAAGGTGGGAAGTAAGCTAAGGGAGGGTGAGAGTGGTTATGTTGGTTGTATTTTTCCATGCTATCACTCCTCAGTCTTGCAGTAATATACCTTTGGCACCAGAATTGGGATTGTAAGGCACTGGATCTGTAAGACTCACTTTGACTTCACACCCTGAATATGTGGCCCAGATGTATCTACTGAAACTCCTTCACCACAGCAGTCATCTCCATTCCCTCTGAATTTCTTTAACATAAACATTTACATTTAGAGGGAAAAGTAGGGTGAGAATGTTAGCAGATCTGTATTGTAACAGTTTGTTAGGACAGTTGCTATTACTTAGAATAATTTTAAAAATGCCCAACCAGTTGACTTTTATATTTCTAGATAACATAGAATAGTTTCTTCCAAACTAATCTTTACAATGTGCTTTGCCCAGTGCAGGTATTTCCAATTGGCTACATATCTGCTGAAGAATGAGACGGAAATTACCTTTACCCATACCTTGGGGGATAGGCTTCAGTTACATCTTGAGTGCAAAGCTGCCTGCACTGGGCAACAGCTTATTTCAAGTCCTTGCTCCCTTTATTTGTGTATTTTTTCACTCTTTTCTTAAGTACCTGCACTTGAAAATCTACTTTTAATCTTCTGAGGAAGATATAGAAACCTTCCCCTTCATGAAGCAGGCAATCATAAGGTAATACAGTAGATTCTTTTTGTAGACCTGGACAGAACACCACCTGGGCTTGCTCTTTGGTTCATAAGTAGCATGGACTAAATCAGTGATGGACTGTGTTACTATCGTTTATCCACAAGTGACCTTTGAAAAATGTAGGCTTCCTTATCAGGTTGTTGGCTAAAGAACTGTCCTTTGCAAGACATCAAAGTGATACAGGTTTGTAAATGGACAAACTAGGTCCTGCTATGTGTGTGGACCTCTCCTGGGATTGTTTGCCTTCTAAAAATTTTGCGTATGTGAAAAATTTCACCTTGTGTAATCAATGATTGTACTGTAGAAAAGATCTTCAAGCATGCCCAGTTTAAAACTGTGTGTGTGGTAACTGGACGTAAGAACATTTAAATGAAACTGCTCCCACATGTTGCAAAGGTCATTTAGGAAAGGCTGACATCATTAATGATTCATGTCTGCAAAACCACAGCAAGTGACATACTATCACAACATCACTTGAGATGAAAGTCTTGGCTGTCAGAGCATTTGGTGAACACACTGCCAGGACTTGGTGGAACTTTGACATCTGTGATGCAGCCTAAGAGGAATTTCAGATTGCATATTTACATGGATGATTGGATGGCACCTCATCAGTTGCAGTCATCTTGCAATGATCTTTTCTTCCCTATTTCCACTACATGGTGCAGTTAGTCCTTAACTGTATCTCTGACTTTGAAGATCAACTCTACTTGCAGTAATCTCACCAGCTGCTGACAAGCTTGGATAGTCACTTACCAGACTTTAAACAACTTCTGAAATGTGGCTGGTAGCAACACACTAATGGTGTGTTCTTTGCTTCAGTGAGTTCTTTGCTTCCTTTTTTGGACAGTAAGTAACTTGTCAATAACACATCTACAGCAACAGTTTTAAAGATGATCTTGAAAATGGTCAGTTCACTCTTGATTTCTTACAAAAGTGGAGAAAGCTAGTAAAGAGGTAGGTATCAACAGGTGCTGCTTAGTGTCAGTGGACATAGTCTAGCTATGTTATTCATATATCTATGTATCTATATCTGTATATAGATAGATATAGCTATGTTATGCAGAGTTGTTCAAATCCCTACCATGTCATCATGTAGATCAGCACAATACCTGAAAACTTACTCTCTTACCTTTGCTTATGATACTGACTGTTAAATCACAGTTGACAGTGATTTGTGATGTTAAATCAGGACTGAAGCAAAGATCTCTCTCAAATGGGGTTCTCCAAGTCAATTATATATTTGAATATAAGAACTTATAGTGATCATAGATGTCAGGCATTCAGAATGTAAAATTGCTTAAAAATGTTAACTGGGCTCATATACAGTGTTGTGAATGCAAAGGATTGCTGAGTGCACAGTCTTGGTTTCTTCCAAAAACTTACATGTCCATCCAGTATGTATGTTACTGAGCAAGCAGCAGTTAATCAGTCAGATAGATAACACGTAAACAACGTCTTACAGTGGTTTATTGACAGTCTCCTTCAGGTGACATAGCTGCAGATGAGTTATTGAGGGCTGATGCTACACATCAGCTCTATAAGTTTGCTTCAATTTTTTCAAGCCATTAAATGACCAGAATGAGAAAGCTGAGCTGGGGTTTACCTTAGCAGCTTGGTATTCAGCCTTGCTCAACCCCTGCATTAGTTCTGCTCATCTGTTTAACTCAAACACAGTTATTCCAGCTCTTCTACCAACACAAATATCGCATGAAGCACTCTGCAGAGGCATGACATGAAAAGTTTCTTTTCAGCTGAACAGAGCTTAGTGAACCACAGCATGTCCCGAGGAATGGCAAATACACCCACCCCGATGCTGAAGGAAATTGTGGTATCTTAAGCAAAATCTCCATAGCCAAGTAAACAAATTGTGGTGTCTCAAGCAAAATCTCCACAGCCAGGAAATTCTGCTTCTCTCCCACCACCAAGTACATGCTAGAAAAGTGTTTTGGGTTGTTTTGTGGTTTTTTCTCTCTTGTTCTCAGTCACTTGTTTGCTTACATAGAGTGTTCCCTGAGCAGCAAGTTTAGGCTTTTATGCTACTTGCTGCCTATAGCTTTAGAAAAGCATCAACTTTGGGAACATTTGTAGAAGTGCCTCATCTCTATGTATGCTGCTCTAGAGTTCTTTTGACAGTGTCATGGACAGCTCTTTAGGAGATTTGTTATAAGCTTGAATCTTCAACAGCAAACATCAGGCAAGAACACAATCAATATCACTTGTAGTCTTGTAGGTTCCTGTGCTGTGACTTGAAGCCTCCTGATGCTTTTTGTTAGTCTGGCAGTGATGGAGTTGCATCTCACTGTATTTCACCTCAATGATGAAATTGCAAATCTTGTGCTAAGATGTACAAACCATGACAGTTTTCTTCCAATCATCCCCTAGGGACAAACAGAAAAAAACTTGCAAAAAAAGCAACTCCTAACCAGTATTTCAGGAAAGAAAAAGCTTATAACAAGGTTTCCATCAATAACATCACACATAATATCTTCAGTTGTCAGGTTAGAGGGCAATGTACCTTCAGCTTGAGGTCCCAGCAGAGGAAATCAATCCATTCCTTTTGAAATGCTGACATATGATTAGTTGGGCTTCCTGATCTTTTATTCTTCTTTTTACACCATCTTTTCTTCTTATCTCAGAGCTTCCATTGTGACCCCACTCACCATTCAGTATTTTCATTATTTAATTACATTAATAAGCACTACCTGCATAGCTACAAATGCTGCAAGGCTAATCTAGCTTTCTATTGCTCTCTTTACAAGTCCTGACAGGCCAGGTGGGAACCCCTTACCTGCCTCCTATGCCACCAAACATTCAAAATACCTAGTTTAATCTTTAGAAGTTGGATTACAGCCTGGAGAACAGCCCTGTCAATGTGCGACCCTCCTGTGCACTGGGTTCCAATGACCTTGTTGTGCTCTACTTTTAGCTCACTTTCAGGCTGGGTTGTCCCAGTTCTACTTTCCCTCCTTGTTTGGTCCAGTACATTTATTCCAGCTGGTAACAGGCCTCTGAGTTTGTCACTGCTCAATGAATGAACCACATTGATAATGTTTTTGTAAGTTGCATGGAGAAACCCTGTTGTGCTTTTCCTCCCTTACTCCCTCTGCTGTAAGAACCTTGCATAAATTTTAGTGTCACTTAGTCACACATGAATAAGACTCTTTCAGTGCCGTGGAAAAAAAAAGTCATTGAAAGGCCAGCTATGAAAAAAACTTTAATTTCCCTTAAATCCAGTAGAAGCTGCATATATTCATTTTTAATCTGGATCAGTCCTTTAGCTAGTAGAACTTCTTATTTAGGTGCTGTTATTGTGTCTTATATTTTGAGTGAATACTTTCTTCAAGCAAAACTGCATGGATTATGATTTATGGATTGAGGAATGTCAACAAAGAAACACACTGAATATTTCAAAAATTGCTTTAACCCATAAGTGGTTAACGTTAACATTTGTTTAGTGCCAATGAAGTTAAATTTATGTGGCACGTAATTTAGGAAATTGAGTAGGCAGAGAGCTGGTGGATGCCTTCTTAGCAAAAAAAAATAATGTTGATTTTCCGTTAAACACTCACACATTTGTCATAGCAACCTTGAAGGTGGCCATAATGCTAAGCAAAATAAACAGTCCTAGCATAATGTTCACTGTAATAACATGTCTCATGAGCTAGTTCAGTACTCCTTTTTATTACCTTATTTTCATTGCTCATTCACTGTGTTGGAGTTCTGTTTTGTGGTTTAATCATTATTACATCATTTTCCGTTCTTAATTTAAAGGTGCTGCCCTTTTCCTGTCATTCCATGACACCTCTTTACTACATGCACGTATCCCTCTTAATTTGTTTTATTTCTTAACAGTGAGTTCTTTACTCTATTAGTTCTCAATAAAGACTAATAGTTGGGAACATTTTTTTACAAATCTGATTAAACTCTGCTTTGTCATTAGGAGAAAAAATACAACAAGAAGGGCAACAGGAAAAGGGCAATACGGTTAGCAAAGTATGACAATACAAAATGTATAGAAAGGTTCTTCACAGTCTATCATAGTGACATCTGTGCAAAACAAAAAATTCTAAAGTTAATAGCTAACGTTCATTGAATTTCACGAATCGTGGACAAAACACCAAATATTTTGCACAAATTCTGAGCTTAAAGTAGAAAAGCTGTTCTTTATTCCAGTAGTTTTTTCCTCCTCTTCCTTTTGGAGATGAAAATGTGTAGGTAAAATTGAGCAGAACAACGTAACAGAGATTTTCAAAAGATGGACAATTGCTCTTCTATGTGTCTTCCCTGTCACTCCCAATATATATGGGAAAATCCCCACTGACTCTCCCTGAGGATGGCCAGCTGCCGGCTCAGAAATGAAGAGGGACAAGGATTTGGGGCTGGCAGATGATTTTAGCATTTTTACCCTTTAACAGTCAACATAATGAAATAACTGTTTATTTTTAAGCAACATGTATGTACTACATAAACAGAAGGGGGAAAAAAAAGAAAATACTTTATTACTCTTTTCCCTAGGAAAAACATGCTAGTTCATCATACAGGTGGATATTTTAATCTGGTAATCCTCCTCATCTGAGAGTTGAAATTAAGTTTATCTCAGCTCAGGCAGATAAAGAAACACTTACTTTTCAAAAATCCTTCTGAGATTCCTATTTGCTCAATTCTAAGTTAATTTGTGAAAATTAAGTAGTTTTTTAAAAGTCTCATATTGTCCATCCTCTGATATTCTGTCCAAGTCTGTGTATAAAGGTATGAAGAAATGGCCTTTGTGACATCCAAAGGACATCTCATAATGTTTAGCCACAGTGCCATATTCATGGAAGGACTGTCTACAAGTGATGTAGAATCCTCCAGGATTAATGAACAGCAGAAGGAAACAACAGAATGACCAGAAATTAAATGTAATGATACATTATGGATATTAGCTGTATAAAACCCCAAAGAAAATGTCACAAATTCTTCCCCCAAACAAAAAATATAATCCAAAGAAAATGTTCTCATTCCTAGAAGTTTTTCCCAGGTGCTGATGCTTCAGCAAGGTTCCTTTCACTTCATTGTCAGCACAGAAATTTGATATCATAATCATTGCAAAGGTTGTGTGGTTTCTCTCTGTGCTGGTTTAGGGCAAATTTGAGAAGAAACCTCCGAAGCGGGGTCTCCTCTGGAAAGCAGATTTCAGCATCCCCTCCCCCAGATGGTACAGGAAAGACTTCCTTCGAGAAAAGTGGATAAAACTGTTTATTTAACAAGCAAAGTATTCATAAACATGGGGAAAAAAAGAATACTATTAAACAAATGAAACTTCTCTTTTGTGGAGAAAAGATGGTGAGCTTGTACAGTCCAGCTCAACCTGGCTTCTTCCTGAAGGTCTGGGCCAGGCTTGGGCAGGGCCAGATGAGGGTCTCTCTCCAGCCATTCCCTGCCAATCATCCCCCAAAGAGATGGTGCTTTTGGACAGAAAAAACAAGCCAAAAACAGTCCAAAAAGAAGGACAAAAAAACCAAGGATCGCTTCACGGTCCCAGAGGAGAGGAGTTCTTCTCTGTCACTGCTGCTGTTGAAGTAAAGGAATGTAAACAATAAACAGAAACCTGCACCAGCTTCTCTGGCTGAGTTAAAGGGACAGAACTCTGAGCATAGCAGATGATATGGAATATGTAGCATAAAATACATAACATAAAAACACCCTAGGACACTCTCTTTTCTCACTAATGCCCCTCTCTCTGTGCAATGCTCAGGTACCAAAATAATGGGGAGGAAATGCCATTAGGCAAAACTTGTTTCCAAAGGTCCATCTGTGTAAGATCTGCTCACAGGAGTGTAGATTGAAAGTCTGGGTCAGTTTTGGCTAAAGCATGACAAATCATTTATGGAATTAGGTTTAATTGAGTATATAAGCCCTAACTTTTTCATGCAATGGTATTCTGAAGAAAATAAGAGATTAGCCAAGAACTGATGGGCTAATGCTGTTTGTCTTTGTTTTATGATGTTAATTAGGTTTCCATGATTGTCTGCCATTTACTTCAGACCACAGGATTAACTAAATGCCTTCATATTAACTCCCTCATCAGATTATTATCATTGCTTTTTCCATGTAGTATTATTACATACAACATTTAGTTTAATTTCCCCCAAATAAAAAGTGTATTCATTATATAATGCATTTACTCTTAGAGTCATGAAGTCATGAACTCATTTTAAGGACTGAGGAAAAGAAGCAAATACAAAATTATTATGGGCAAGACATGCTGTCTGCCTCAGCAGTCAGTTTAATGTCTATCATGGAGAAATGTATTTTCAAGGCCAATTGTGGCACAAGTATTTTTAACTTGCCCTTGCTTACACTGGTTTAAATCTGGAATAACTCACTAAAGTTAGAGAGTAGAAGCCTGGATGAATTCCACAAAGTGAGAAACGAATTTGGCTGCTAGCATATAAAACTAAAGCTGTTAATCTTCCTTTTGATTCTCAAATTGGTCATTTCTTCATAAATGTTTACTACAGTTGTAGAATCTAGGAAGAAACTTACTTAACATTTTTGTTTGAAAATGTATTTTCTCCAACTCAAATCTGTATTTCAAGAGAGTGTCTTATTCTACCAAGCACATTAACCTGCCCCCCTTTCTGTACAGCTGTACTGCCTCTACAATTCTCAGCCTTACCAAGTGGTTTCTGTTACAATACTTCCAGGAGGTGTTCCCTTTTTATGGACAGCCAACTGAGTCTCATAGGGATTGTGAGCTAATTCAGAGCAAAGATTTTTTTCCTGAAGTATCTCTGTAGGCACTTACAGACACATTCAGTTGCCTTATCTACTCCACACTAAAAGGCACCTGAAATCACTCACTGCCTAATATTTCGTGTGTGAATTTGCATTGTATATTGGCTGGACACACAGGTGCATCAGGTGGCAATCATGTAAAACAGCAAGCTGCTGGGCAGCTCCAGGGATCTGCCAGGATTCACAAAACAGAGGTTCTTGACAGTTTATCTATGATTCTTGATTTACTACCTAAAATTCTCCAGTAAGGAGGGCATGTGAATTAGTCCCAATAGTTCAGCCTGTCTGAGTAACCCCTTGGACTAAGAGTGCCAGGCTTGGACCCCATCACTGCTGGTGTCAGTGCTCTTAAGTGATTGTTCCCTCCACTGGGCTCTCTGCCAAATTTCTTTAGTGCAGTTTGCTTTCTATAAAGCACATATTTGCTGTGTCAAAAAGGCACATTTCCAAGGCATGCAGCTGCATAGGGGAGCACTTCATTTTAGAAATTTCTCAGTGAAACCAATTTATTCATTAATGACAATCTTCAAGAAGGTTTGCCTAGAAAGCCTCAGCCTGCAGCCTGGTGGGATGGGGACAGGGATGTGATGGGGGTGAGATGGGGGGGGCGTGGCTGGGGACATGAAGTGGGGATAGCAGGTGGGGGGGAAGGTAACACATGGTGGGGTGATGGGGGTTGGCAGACCGGTCCGGGGGTGTTGGACAGGCATGACCTGAGGGGTGTGACCACAGGCTGCACAGTAGAGGTTCAAATTTGGATCTCCTACAACACAGAAAACGCAGAAATAGTGATTTGAGGTATACAACCTCCACCCCTCTTTTCTTAGTGATCCAAAACCACAATTTGACTCTTACTTAGAACAACAGCAACACTGGGACCCTTGCCTGTCCCTTGGTATTTCCTAGTGGATAACTATCTTATCTCTTGCTCAGATCAATCAGTTTTATGAGCTTTACCCTCACTTCCCTCAACAAGAGGAAGCAGTTTTTATTCTTCTGGCTTCCACCAGACACCGTGAAGTTGAAATTTCAAGACTGCTTATAGCGATTCCATTGCTGTCCCCCTCCAGACATGAGCCGCTGTGCCTAAAGTGGTTCAGATAGCAATAGTTTGCTGATGTGAGATACTGCAGCTATGTGAGAGCATTATAGAACTCCGGGGCACAAGTGTCTCTATCAGAGGGGTTTTTTCCCCCCAGTTTTATAGAACTGAAATGCAGATCCACAGAAAGAAGGTATGAATGACAAAGATGTCTTGAAAATAGAAAGGCAGTACAGTCTTCCTTATTTCCCTGTTCTGTAGTATAATTTTTTTTTTAATCAAATAAAAAAAAAAAATAAAGGGAGCAAGGAAACCAGGCGCTTTTCCCTATCTGTGTAGTTCAGCCATTACTTAACTGGTATATGAATTACCAATGCAAATAGTGAGAGGGAGAGGAGTATTTACAGAGCAGCTGGAGGATTTGTGGAAGCGGTCACGCACACATGATGACAGTGTCTTGCTTTCACCCACACTACTCCCTCTTCTCAGTTACAGAGCCCCCATCTCTCTGAGGAGCAGCCATATGGTTAGGGAGGGGGAACTGATGTTGCACGGACAGGATTCGGGGTTGGTTTTTCTTCTGTGCTCTCAGACAGAGAACTCCTTGAGGCTGGGCTTAGACAGTTGCGTAGTTTCACTGTATTTCCTAAGCAATTTTTTTCAAGATCCTTTTCAAAGGCTTGCACAATTCTACTTTCCATAGATTATAATCTTATCTTTTGGTTTCTGTCTTAATACTCATGTGAAGGTAAGCTGTTTGCAAAAATTTGTCATTTAACAGAGACAGTCCTTCACAGCAAAGCCAATATTTTAAATTATTTTACTAATATTAAGAGGATACACACAAATCCTACCAGATTCTTTCTGAAAGAATTGATAAATCTCTGAGCTTCCTGAGTGATCCCCAAAGGCATATAAAAATAAAAAAAAATTGTTTGTGGATGACCTTTCTCATTTCATCTCACCAACAGTAAGTTGAGAGCATCTGAGACTTATGCAGTGCAGGCATTAAGGAAAAGGGAGAGGAGACTATTCTTAAAGAGCCTCAATGGTGCTAACAATTGCTGTCATCACATGTAAGCTCAGAAAAAAGTTAGAAGCATCATAATAGCATCAACCATGATATAATCATGTGAAATTGGATCCCCAAAAAGGAAAGAATAAGCAATAAACATACTGGAAATCAGATGAAGAATTCAGCAATGTCAGAATGGAATGGGTCTAAACATTTTTTATGATGGGGAAAAATAGCCATTAGAAAAATGATTGTTGCTATTTATGAACATCAGGTTGCTAAGTGACATCACGTGATGTTCACCGCTTCATCGGCCACCCACAGTTCTCAAGGAATAGCAACAGAGGGGGTGAAAGGGGTGAAAGAAAACCAAAAGGCTGAGTTACTATTAAAAAAAAAAAGGCCTACAGTTCAAGGGGAAGCAAAATACGCTTTCTAAAAATACCTTATTTCTTTTTCTAGGAGAATCCAATAGAATTATGCAAAGAACTTTTCACAAAAGCAGTACCTAGGTGAATCATTTGAAAAAGAGACACTAAGAACCAAAATCTCCCCCCAGCCTGAAATATTAATTAAGGACCTGCTTTTATATAAGCATACGTATAGGTATGGATGTGTGTGAGTTTGTATTGAATTTTCCATGAGAGGAAGACTCCATGCGTTAAAGGCCACTTCATACTTTTGTTTATTTGTTTCTAATGCTGTCAGATTTCAATACTTTGGGCTCAAATGCTTCATGCTCCTTTAATTTACTCATTTTTTTTAATTTCAACTATGTCACCTCAGCTGCTTCACACAGATTAGATTATTTAAGCAACCGTTTCACTGAACCTTTGTCACTTCCTGTGCTTTGCAGTCTCTTAAGTCCATGAGGAGAACTGGGACAAGAACAAGACTGAGATGGAGAGAAGAAAAAGGTTGGATCAAACACCCCACAAAAGCATGGGTGAGAAACTGATGAGCACAGATGTAGAAATAGAGAAGATGGAGAAGAAACAACAAACTGCACAATACTAATATATAAAATTATTGAAAAATTTAGATACACCCTAAATGTCTGTTGTAGACAGGGAAAAGCAAGAATTTAACTCTATACACACTTCTTTGTTGACATTTTCATTTGTGCTGTTGAAAAAGAAAATCCCAGCAAAAAGACAAATATGCCTTCAGTTCATTTTCCCATGCTAACAGAGTGGCTTTTTTTTGCTGTGGCAAACACACCTTCCAGACAGGGAGTTGCTTTTGGACTTTAGTGGTTCACTCCCTTCCTGTTTGAGACCAATTATGTCTCATTTGCAATACCATTAGTCAAGGAAGTGGCTATCCTGAGGTCACTTCTCAGCCCACCCTTCCTAAATGGCACTGGCATGCCTTTCTTCCAAGCCACCAGGACAGGAGGTTGGGCCCACTCTGTGGTGTGGGCTCCTCCAAACGTACAAGCAATGTCAATCTTTCAGGACTGGCCACAACTAGTGCAAGTTGAAATGCTCCAAACTAATTTGAAAGCTGTGGTTTGAAAAATGATGCTGGCTATTTATTAAAACAGCAAGCATGATCAGACCAAGCCAATTCACTGGTTTAACAGATGGAAGCTTGTTAAAAATCTTTATTCCAATATGTTAAGAATCCAGTTTTGCTATAAATTGTGAAGTATGACTTGTGAGTCAAGCCCCAGTGGAATGGATGTCTCATACTCGGAAAGTCTCAGCTTTACATTTAAGACCCAACATTTGCCACTTTATGTTTTGATTCAGGGATTTTTTTAGAAGTAAACAATTCCCATCATTTAATAATATTCCATGTTTCCTGTCTTTTATTTTAATGGATAGATATTCTGATACTTTACATTTTATCAGTCAAGGACAGTATGATGATGATTATTATTTCTTATATGTACTAAGTTCTGGTCTACCATCTTTACTACACAGATAACACTGTTCTTTTACACCTGAAGTACAGAGTTTTAAGTGATTTCCCAAGGTCACACTGTGTACATGACTAGCAGAGAAATAATTTTGTCTTACTATATGCAGAAGTTCTCCCTTTCTCTGATTTCTCAGCAGGAGGTTAACAGGGGAAAAAACTGACAGAAAATTCACTTAATTGTGGGAAATCCATGGGAAAAAAGGAACAGGTAGTGATAAAAGAGATTAAAGAGCTGAAAGAGGGAGCTGCTGCAAATCTACATACCCAGTTTCCCTATGGATGCTGCACAGTGTCTGTGGTGCCCTGGCTCACAGGCTTTCCTGGACAACTCTGCAGCCTGTCAGTGTCACTGGCAGAGGTCACCAGGACTCGGTAACAGGTTTCTGACCTCAGGGAATCCCCCTCACATAACTTCACACTCCTGATCACATACCTTCTTTGCCATTTAAATATTCAGCATTTTCTAATTAAATTTGTATTTGCTACAACTATCATAAGACTTTTCTCTGTTGTACTTTCTTAAAATGTAAGAAATCACAATAAGTGGCAATCAGGCACCTATGACTACATCATACATGAGTATAAAAGCTCAAAATAAAAAGCTTGTGTACATTTATGAGTAAATTAATTTTCAACCAGAAAATCTAAACGCAGGAACACTTTGTGCTTGGGTTTCACTCCTGTAACTCCAGTTTTGAGCTGAGATTAATGAAGTTATCTTTCAGCAAAACAAGTGAAAGAGAAGAGAATGGTTGTAATACATGAAGCTGCACCCAGTGAAGCCCCACCACTTAACTTCTAAGAAATAATGTCAGTGTAAATCATGATGTGATGAATGCTTCACTGAAATGATTCATGCCATATGGTCTGAGGAGCAAAATGGGCACAGTTTATTTTTAAAAGAATGAGAAATATGAACTTGGAATATTCATTGCTTTGTCCTGCCAGGCTGAACAGTTGCTGTAGCAGGGGCCAGACTTACTGCAGGTCTGTCTTTTTTTGCTCACTTAATATGTTGCACTAGTTTGTGGCTTCTATCTCATTCATAATGGAATAATGTCTACAAAATTATGACCAGCACTCTGCAGCCTCTTCTGCAAACAAATGTTCACTGAGCACCTATAGGCTAAATCATCTTCTCACTTTCTCTTATAAAAAAAAAAAATAACAAAAACAAAAAAACCAACAGAAATTTCAGAATTAGTTAGTCCTCACAGTATAATTACTATCTTGGTAGCAAGAAGATAATTAAACTGAGTCCCCTGACAGAGGTGAAAGGTGCTGGCAATTCCACAAGTCACTCAGCTTTCCCTTTTGTAAAGCTGCTTATGTTCAATGACTTTCTTTCTGTATTGTTGTGTATTAATATATTCCATGTGAGACTCCACTTAATCAAAAAGAAATCTAGATTCTTTCAATAGTCATAATGCTTCTCTTGTAATGCACCACTAGAAGAAAAGAGAAGGAAATTATTTATATTCATTTAGTGATGCTGAAAGGTGCGAGCACATTTCACTAAAATATTTAGGCCCCACACCTACTACTTCAAAGGTAAATGACAGAACTCAATAACTTTAACTATGTACAATTAAGTTTATAACATTACAAAGCTAGACTGCCTTATTCATTTTATTCCAATTCAAGGACAGTGAAAAGCCACCATCTTCTTAGACAAGTCTGAAAAAAGGGTGAGTATGCTGCAGTCATTGTGCAAGGTGTTGATGGCTGCCTGGTTCTGACCTCTCCCATCCCTGTGCAGAGAGATGTGCCACAAGAAAGTCATTTGAGAGCAGTCCGTTTTCAAGGAACTGAATTTTGCATTCTGCAGAATTTATTACTGTGCATAAATCTACTGTGAAAGAATTCATTCTGGACTGAAAACTTTGATGCCACTACTTCAGGTGGCTTGATTTGGTCTGGAAGATGTTAGAAGAGTGATATCTAAATCAAATATTTATGATGGGATGTCAAGTTCAATTTCAGCAGGATAGCCAGTAAATGGATGGGCAGGATCCTTGTAGCTAGTGGAAATTTGTTCAGGTTCAGTGAAGTTGATATCACATCATTCACATTGCAAATACTTCATTTGCAAGACTGATGTAATTAAAATATATAGATCAATGTTAACTTCTAGTCTGATTCCACAGTGATGTAATGAGGTTTATACTGCCTGGGGTGGCTACTCCTAAATCATCCTTACAGATAAGAACGAATTTATAGAAGGATTAAAAGCAATTTAACATTAGCTTTTAAACAAGCAAGCTACACTTGTTTAAATGACAGCAAGTCTGAAGAACAGAACCTATTTTTTAATAAGTTAAAAGAATGATTAGCACAGTTTTACACATGGAAGCTGAACAGACTTACTCTGTACTACGTTAAACTGATGAAAAAATATCTGTGTAAAGAAGCTATTTCATTGCAATAAGTAAACCTGCTATTGATGTATTTTAAATTTAATATAAGCTTCTTATATCATCCTAAGTATGCACAGAATGCTGTCTTTTCTCAATCATTATTAATCTGTGCACATACAGTACAACAGTACAACAGCACATACAGTACAACAGTACAACATCGCACGTAGGTGAGCTTGGATTAGAGGAAAGCATTTATCATGTAGTACATTCAACTCCTTCTCCACTCCTATGATCCCCTCTAGTGGTCAATTAATTGTCTGCTAAATGTTTCTTAGTACTACAAATTATGTATACCTCTCCTGCATTAAAACAGTATCTGTCCCCACTTTGGTTGAATTCAAGAGATCTCATTTTTTATTCCTGTGCTGCCTATGAGAAGGACAAAGCAATTAATCTTTTGAAATGTGCAGCTGGTGCATCTGTGTGCAGCTTTATTTTCCCTTCTAGGAGCAGACAGATTGTGCCCACCATATAGAACCCAAAGCCATCTCTGGTGGCAGTGTAGACCAGGAGGTGATGGCCCTGCTGCAGCAGTAAGCAGGACCTTTCCACCCCAGTCTTGCCACAAGGCTGTCTGAGAATGCCCATGGCAAGCCTGGCACCAGGAACACTTCTCAAGCAGTTTTGAACAGCATAACAATTTGACTTGTCATATTCATACAAGTAAATGGTTGAGGTTTACCTACCTCAATAGAAAACTGAGCTATATATTTGTTTTTTAGTAAGATTACAGGCAACTCGTAATTGTAGAGATTTATTACGAAGACGTTCCCCCAAAATTCCCATCTTCACCCTGCTGTGCAGACAGACACAGCTGCCATTTTGTATCAGTTCAAGCTGATTCAAATCAGTGCTAATCCAGTGCTATCTTCATTTTCTAATCTTGGCTGTGCACCTCTGTTTCTTCCTTGTGCTAGCACCAAGAGTTAGCTGACTGCTGAGGGAGAGGGCTAACTGGCAGTCTAGTGAAGAAGAAATCCTGACAAAACCTGAAAAGCTCTAGGGCACTGGTGACCTAGCTGAAGTCATGTTGGCCTTTTGTTGCAAAGTAATGGTTGTGTGCTGAGACCTCTTCTTTTGGTGTTCTCACTTGTGTATTTGTGGTTCTATGTTTGTGTTTGTGTATTGCAAAGGGCATGGGGCAAAGTCCACACCCATTGACATAGATGGTTACAAAATGTATTTTAGCCAGCTTTCTCATGATTCTTTTTCCCTCTCCCACAGATGGGAAATTCAGGAATAGACACAGAGACAGATGTAGACTTCATGAATGGTAATACTATCAGAGGAACATAAGCATATAATCACAACCAAAATCGTCTGTCAATTGTGGGTGTCAAGAGATAATTTGTGAAATTCAGACTTGTTTTCCCTCATATACAGAATACCTCTAGTATACAGAAAAGTTTCAATTTTTCAAGAACACCCTGTGGAATTAAAACAATGATTGATGCATATGCTTGGCTATCATATGTATATATATACATATATATATATATATATATGCAATGCTATCAAAAGACAGTGGGAGAAATTACTAATTTAGGTATTGTCCTGTAATATAAATTAGCAAAATACTTTTATGGCATGTAGGAAAATTTACAGAGAGACACAGGGAATAATGCTGCCACCTATTTGTACCATGCAGTATCTCTTAAATTACCAGATTTCTTTTTGGTTTTGATACATTATGTTATGCTAGTTTCACTTCCAGTTGTTCCCAGTTCTTTTTCTTAGCCTGCATTGTTGACTGATATGAAAACAACTCAGTTTTGCAGAACAACTGTACAATGATGAATCACTCTGGGTGGCACAGAGATACAGCTTTAAAAAAGAGAACTGGCTATTTCTGTCCATTTCTGCATATCTTGTTTTCTCATTCTATTAACTGGATGTTAATATTTAAAAAGCAGCAAGAGTTTATGTTCAGAATCTCTGCTCTCAGACGCGTGCTCCTTCATTTAGAGAAATTATGTTAGCCCCTTTGAAACAGAAGTCCCTTTAAAGTTCAGTCATATGGTACGAGGCAATTGAGAGCTGTGAAAGAGACTGCTGAGGTACTGGCACTGATGTACACATATGGTCAACGTAAGTGTATCAGCCTTCAGGACACTCTTCTTTCCCCTGACACCCATAAACAATGCTTTTAATTTCTAGATTTCGGTGTGTGGGGATGTTATGGCTGTCCCAATTCCCGCTTTTTAAAGCTTAGCATTCAATAAAGCCAGGTCTTCTGTTAAATAGAAATAATTCAAAATAGTTGCTTCAAAAGTTGTGGAGATTTCAGGCATTAAGAACATCTATGTTGTAATTACTTCCATCCAATTGTATGCCTTTCTGGTCTTCATTACAGATTCAGCCACCAAATTTTCTGAAGGTCCGTATAAGAAAACACTGGTAAGAAAAGGTCACAAAGGCTGTTGTTGTTTAATACCACCTGGCAGCTAAGCAACAAGCAACCACTCACTCACTTCCCCACCACTGGGGCTGGGGAGAGAATCCGAAAAGCAAGAACACACATAAGTTAAGAAGTAAAGAGCAAAAGCTAGAAAACTACTGGAATCGTCTGCAGAGGGAGGCAGTGGAATCGCCGTCCCTGGACATATTTTAAAAAAGACTGGATGTGGCACTCAGTGCCATGGTTTAGTTGATGAGGAGGTGTTAGGTCACAGGTTGGATTTGATGATCTCAAAGGTGTTTTCCAACCTAGTTCATTCTGTGATTCTGTAAAACACAGTTTAATACATGAAGCAGAAATCGTGCATGTAAGCTAAGCAAAACAAGGAATTAATTCATAGTTTCCCATGGGCAGGCTGGGAGGTGTTCAGCCATCCCCAGGACAAGTCACTTGGGAAGACAAATGCCATCACTCCAAACATCCTCCCTTACTCCTTTTCCCCCCAGCTTTACATACTGGCCATGATGCCACATGGCCTGGAATGTCCCTTTGGTAGCTGGGGTCAGCTGTCCTGGCTGTGCCCCATCCCAGCTTTCTTTGTACCCCCAGTCCCTTCACAGGTGGGACACTATGAGAGTACCAGAAGCTGAAAAAGCCTTGGTTCTGTGCAAGTGCGGTTCAGCAATAACAAAAACATCTCTATATTTTCAGCACTAACCCAAAACACAGCCCCATACTAGCCACTGTGAAGGGAGCTAACTCCACCTCAGCCAAAATCAGCACAGCAGGGCTCAGGCACCCCACAGTGGAAAATCAGGACTACAGGTGCTTGGGAGCAGCCTGCACCATCTCAGGCAGAATTTCACCATTTGAGAGGTCCCAGAAATACCGCAGAAGTCTAGGCCTGAACACCTGCTTTTAGTCCCAGAGGCAGCTTGGGGTAAGGGTGGCAGAGCTGGCTGCTCTGGCATGAGCCACGTCTAGAACCCAAAGGAGTGGCTGTGGTCTCTCCTGGTCCTGCATTTCTCCGGGTGGCTGGTACCCGATGGAGCGGGCAGGGGTTTGGGGCCAAATCCCGAGCACAGCCGCAGAGCCAGGAGACGAGCCCCGCCGGGTAAGAGTGAGGGCAACCCGCGCGCTCCCCAGCACGGGCGGAACGGCAAAACCGGACTGGATGGAAGGGCCATCCCAGACACAGGCGGGGGGTGGCCCCTCGGAGCAGGGGCGGCCGCCGAGAGAGGGGCGGGGGCAGCCCGGGGCCTCCTCCCGGCCGGGGCTCCCGAGCGGCGGCAGCGGAACGCGGCGGCGGCGGGCGCGGGTTGCGGAGGGCCGCTTTGAGGCGCGCACCGCGGCGCGGCGCCGGCATGAGGGAGCTGCCGCCGGGCCCCGCGATGGAGAGCGACATCTTGGACGCGCTGGAGGCCTTGGGGTAACCGGGGAGCAGCGGCCGCTCCCCCGGCATGGGGCGAGGGGCCGAGGGGCCGAGGGCAGCCCGGCGGGGCGCGGAGCGGGCCATCGCACCGCGGGCGAGAGGCCGGACCGGAGGCGGGAGCGAAGGGGAAGACGGGCCCCGCGTTCCGGCGGGGGCCGGGCCTCGGCCGGGAGCGGGGTCACGGCGTGGGCGGTGGGCTCGCCCTGGCTGCAGTGCGGTGAGGGCAGGGGAGCCCCGGCGCTCCGTGGGGTGCAGTAGCGGTGGTCAGGACTGGGGCGGCCGCTGTAGGCTGTCGGAGAGCAGCTCGTTCTTTGATGCCTGCCCACCTCCCGCGATGTGCTTCCGATGGTTCGGGACAAAAAGTGTGCGAAATTTAATTTTCAGTTATGCTATTCCCAGTACTCCAGGGCACTGAATTGTTAATGTTATTAGGAGATTTGACTAAACACTTGAATTAATACTTGAGTTCTTCACTGTCAGGCGTGTTTGGAGAGATCAAAGTCTGTTTTCACATACGCACGTGAAAATGCCTGCCTCATATTTTCTGGCAAACTATTTTGTTTATGAGTTACCAATAATTTATGAATTATTTATTAATTATGCCTTGACAAAAATAATGTAGAAAGATTAATTCCTTTAAGTGTACGTACTAACCCCCTTAGAGTAAAATAATTGTACTGTATATAATATTTTATGTTACACTTACTTCTTATTACTAATGTTTATCTGCCTGTGCAGGTACACGGGTGCCCTGTTGGAGGAGGGAGCCCTGAATAAAGCAGCAGAAAATGGATTGGCTTCACCAGAATTTTTTGAGCTTTGCGTTTGGTTAGGTTCCCAGATAAAGTCACTTTGTAATATGGAAGAAAGCATCACTGCAACAGATGGTATATGAATGTTAATTTAGTATTTGTTCAGAGGATTTAGACCCATATTATTCATCTAATAGTGAAATTACAGTGTTGAAATTTACAAGAAAGCTGAAAGGTAGCCAAATTCTGGCTGATATTTTTGTGTATGTAGCTCTTAGATTAAGGTCTTGGGTTGTGAAGACTTCTTCAAAATGGAAAAAGAAGGTGATTTGGGGTGGGTTTAGATTTACATAAATGTAAAAAGTACATTCATGCCTGTAATCATGTTTTGATGGTGTAAATTGCAGTGCCAGGTATTTTCTGGCTGTTGGTCCAACGCAGTGTTCAGTCAGCACCATGTGGGGATGTGTGAGGTGCTTGACAGCGCTGCCTGATTGTTTCTGTTGAATGCTGAATTTGGATGAGATTTTATATTACTTATGCATTCACAAAAAAGGTAGTGCAGGTAAAAACAATCACTGAAAATAGTGGATCCATGACTCCTGTGACTCCTTCATCAGAAAGTTAGTTACATCGATGTGCTCTTTAGTGCTATAAACTTTTCACTTCCTACTGCGTTCATTTGAGTTCATGTCTTCACAGACTGCTGTAGCATTACCTCATTCAGTGCACGACTGCAATATACTATTAGAAGGCATGTCTGCTTGTATGTAGGATTTTTTAAAGAAAATTGTTACTGGTAGTAGGTCATTAATCTTTGGGCTGTTGAAATCTGCAGTTTAAGTGTATAAGTTAAGAAAATTAGATTGTGTTTTGATGTTTCTGTAAAAGGCCGTTAATTGTGCATTTATTTCCATAGGTGTGAAAGACATAGAGAGCTTCCAGCTTGAAATTAGTGGCTTTCTGAGAGAAATGGCTTGTCCATATTCGTCACTGGTATCTGGAGACATCAAAGACAGATTAAGAGAGAAAGAAGATTGTCTTAAACTCCTGTGTAAGTAATAATGATTTTTCCCATTTATAATACAGTATTTTATGTGCATGCTTTATCATTACTGTACAATATACATTGAACAGTTCTTTATGAGTTTTTAAGTTGATGTGTACAGTCATTACATCCTAGCTCAGCGTGCATCAGCTCACTTGTGCAAAGTGCAAAATAGAGCAGCATTAGAAAGCTGTTTTAGCAGAAACTAAAATTTCTTTTAAAAGTGTGGTGCAACCTACTGAGGCCTCCTAATTCCTCTCTTGATCCAGTTGTTCCGGCTCACCTAAACTGAGACCTTGCTTCCTGTGTTTGTGAGAGTTTCAGGGTAGCTTGAACAGAAGTGCTACACAATTTGAAATGCTGAAAGCAGAATTGAGAGAAACAACGTCTGAGTTGAACTTGGCCAAAGGAGTGGCAGCAGGAACTAGCATGATAATATGAAACTAGCCAAGGAACTTGGGGTCTGGTGGCAGAGGGGAGTTGAACAGTTAAATGCAATGTGTAGACTGAAGGTAGGAAGTCAGGTGAGAGGAAATTGAGGTTAAAAATAGGAAACTCTTCCTGACCTGTTCAGGAGAGAATTGAGAAAGTCGCCTTTTATCATACTTACCTTAAAAATGTATATATTGTAGCTGTATATGAGAATGTGGATGCAGAAGTGTCTGCAAGTGTCTCTAAATCTGCCATTATGATGCTTTTCTCTCTAGTATTTCTAAGTACAGAACTTCAGGCTTTAAAGATACTGCATAGCAAGAAAATGAAGGGCTCTCATTTGGATAAGCACAATGAAATTATTCAGGAAGTGCAAGCTATCTGTGATGCACTGGGTCTGCCAAACTCCTCATCTTCTGGAATTCCTCCCTTGTTAACCAGTGTGGAACAAAAGGTAGGGGCTTTTACATGTTCTATCTGTTGCTAAACTGTAAGCTCTGTAAGCTTTCATCCCAGAGTTAAGGGCCTAGCAGTCACACCCACAAAATCCTTATCTGACAAGTGCAAAAGGATTTTAATTCTGAAAGCCAGCTTAGTGTTTTAAGTTAAACTGTTTTAGTTATGAGGAGAAGTATTTCAGCATTTCCCTGAGGTTGCGATGTAGCTGATCAGACATACTTTGCCATGCAAGTTTAAGTTTTCCTCTTACTCATTCAAATGTGCTGCAGCAAGCAGAAGACTTTGGGTAATAACTGGTTGTGCATTTATATACCTGTAGTCATTTCTGGGATGTATTTAAATTTAATATCCAAAATTTAAATTAGTTCTTTTTTGTTTATTAACTTCTTAATTGCAGGTATGGATTTGTTGGTACTGTTGCCTTAGTTGCAGAAGAGGATGAAAATGCCTGAATTGCCAGTGTTCAGTGAATAAGACAGCTTAGACGTTATTCAGCAAGATAGTTCTGTCCCTTGTGTCCCTCCAGGTTCTAACACACTTCACTGATGTGAACCTTAATCTGATTTCCTTACTGCAGAATGTAAATAGGCTCTTGAGGTGGAATGTATCTTCTCTGTCAGACAGCTGAAAGTTTTGCTCTTCATCTCTAGTGTTTGGGGAGAGAGTGACTGATCCCTCCTTAGGGGTAGAATAAGGACTCCCTCTACTTCTGAGTCTTTAGAGTTTAATAATTTTTACTTGATTGTGTTTCCTTTTTCCTTCTTCCTCATCAGCCAGTGGGCAGTTGAACATTCAGATATTTTGGGGAGAGGGCCTGTTACTTACATGGTTTTCTTACATCTGTCTTCACTGTGACAAGACAAAACCTTTAATAGGTTCATTTGTAAAAGGCATCGCCCAGGTACAAATGGAAATGCCTATTCCTCCACTATTAACTGTGCTTGATCTATTTAGTTCTAAGGACATCTTTACATCCAGTAAATATTTTTGAAGGGATGAGGAAGCAGTTCTAGCACTGTTCTGAAAATGAAAATGTCAGTTACAGCTAATAACTAATGGATTTAAACTGGCCTGATTCTGCTGATCTCCCTCTGTGTTAGCTGTGTGTACATCCCTGTGTGTTTACAGGCTGCAGCCATGGCCAGTGGCCTTCCTTGCTCAATTCCTTACTTCACTTCTCAGGTACAGATTTAGTTTCATCCCATTCTAGGGGTAGGATTCCAGTTTTGTAGTTGTGGGACAGCAAGACCAGTTCCGTCATATACACATAGTGATACTGGAACATTTTCTTTGAATTACTAGACACCTGGTATCTGCCACCTTTTGCAAAGTCCAAGATTTCCTATCAGATAGGATCACAGGCTTGAATTGTGCTTAGTGTTGCCATCCCAGTTTGTATAAAGTGTTATACTTTCAGAAGCACTAAAATTAGCAGAATCTTAAAAGTGTTTTATCTTTGGTTTTGGTTGAGGTTTGTATTAATAATGTCTGGACTACTTGCTAATAGTTTTCAGGTCTGTCAGTTCCACAGTGGTTAATCACTTGTACTCACTTCAGAGTGTAGAAAGGTGGCAAAACTAGTTTGTTCATCTTCTGTGACTCCCAATTAATAGTGTAATTTGTTCTCTGTGTGTTTCACTCCTTATAAACGAAGGATTTTTTCCTACCTTGCAGGAGATTTTGTAGAATTTCTGCTATGTATTTGCTTGTCCTTCATCCATTACTTTAATGTAGGACAAGTTTAGAGTTATTTTGATAGATGACAGAGTTAGAGACCTACATTTATAGGTATTGCTAGATTAGAAAGTTCATTGGCTTTGTAAACATTTTTTTCAAGAGCACCATTTTGTTACTTTTTTATAAGCTCACAGAAATTGACTTGAAATGATCCATTTATTTTTCCAAATATTTTTTGGCTTTTAAGTAGATTCTGCATAAAATTACACTGTTGATGTTTAGTATTATATATTTCATAATATAGACTTACATACTGATCTAGTATTTTTATTTAGTGTATCTGCAAATGTATCTGCAGCATTTCAACATGTCTACTCTTTGTCTCTGTCTAGCATCTTCAGCATTGTCAGTAGCTGTGGGAATAGTTCTGAGAATAGTTTGGCTGTGCAGCAGCAACCTACCAAAGGGACAGATCACACACTGTATTTTGGTATGGAACATTAGCACATTTATTGTTTTAGATTTTCCAGTTTATTTAAGAGACTAGTATAAAATCAGGATTGCTTTCTTCATTCAAAATGAGTTTTATAGCTCAAAACTTTGAATGTACAATCATAGCAAGTATCTGTTGCATCTCCTTTTGCATCACCACCTAGGGTGGTGGTTATCAACATACCTAAGAAAATGTGAGAGATCAATATTGCAGCCTTCTACCACTAAGTATATTTTATTATATAGTACTGAAAAACTAATAGTGGTTTTTCAGTTGTTTAAGATTCTGTTCCCTTGTAAAGTATATTTACAAAGAGGCAGTCTAGGCATCATTCTGAAATTTAATGCCAAAACCTCCATGAATTCTAAATGAACATTGATGAAAGATTCAGAAAAGTTTATGCCATTGTTGTGCTTTGTAACGAGTGCTTACATCTGGCTGTTTTCCAATCAAGATAGTGTGAATTTCACACCTAATTACAGAGACATTCTAACACTGTTTATTTGAAAAAACTCTTCATATGATATTATTCAAATGACTTCTGAACTTCTTGTGTCCACATTATGAAAAGTACTCCACTACTTTTCATATATCAGTGGAATGAAAAGAAACTATAAAGGGCTACCGAACAACCCAAGTCAAAATTAAGCTAATATAACATTTAAGTGAAATGTGAGAGAATATTTTTTTTAATAATTGGGTATACATCCTAGGATTTATTAATATTTAAGTTAATGTGTTATGTTTAACTGTTGATCTGTAGTAATTTTACAGATGCAATGGTGCCTGGACAGCAAGTATTAATGTAACTGCAGGAAACAAGATGAAAGAGTTGTCCTGTTCACCAGACATCAGGATCAAACAAAAATGTATTTAAAGTTCGATAAATACTGAATTTATCTGCCAGGTATATGAAAGAGAGGCTTAAAAATATTTTGTGCTTAAGATTTTAGACTAATTAAGGCAATGTTCTTTCCTCAAAGTGTTGATATTTTAACTTGAATTAATACAATGACACCTCTTCCTAGGTCAGGTTTTTTCAAAATGTTGAAAAACCCTGGAGATGCATACATGTATTATATTTTTCTCTGCAGAAGGTGCTGAACGTAAAAATTACTACTCTGTTTTGACAGAAGATGAGGGTATTTAATAAATGTATTGAACATGGTAATGAAATGTGAGAAATTTTTTTCAGTAGTACAAAATTACAAAATAAATGAAAAATGTCATGTCCAATACATAAAGGTACACTTTATTTGTTACAGTAGAATAACTGTGTATTTTTATGCAGCAGATTTTGATGTTGCTGGCTCAAGCAGATCCAACAGCTTATTTGTTTTCATTTTATATTTACAGAATGTGTGAACTTCCAAAGCAATCCCATAAATTTTTAGTGTTACCAAGGTCATTGATTACACAGTATGTCAAATAGTCAAATACGCTTGTCTACATCTCGTTTTAATTATTTAGTTTGCTTTTTACACCTGAATGTGTAAAAACTTCAGGATTATTTGGCTATTACAATTTGTTTTATGTTTCTTTGAGTACATTTTCACTGTTTTATGTTTCTTTGAGTATGTTTTCACTGCTCTTCTATCTGGGTACTGCTTTTGGTATTATTCCCACTTACATGTGCAGACTTCTTTTTAGGTTGTGGTGGTTTTTTTAAACTCCTGCATATCCTTCTCATCCTGTTATGTGCAGGAATATGGGTTATAGCATAGATTCTCACATCAGTTGTGTTCTTGTCCTCTGGCAGACTGTTGTGTGTCAGAGTTCTTGTGCTCGTGCCTCTGTCATCAGTCCTGGCTGGACAATGTATTCTGCAGCTGTAAGGCAGCTCAGCTTATTTCACCATTATAGAAGTAGGATTTCCCCATGAGCCCTGCTGATGGGAGTGAAGAGTAAGTGGAGATTCAGTAATCTGAATATGACTTTACAGCATGTTATAAACATAGAGCAGTTCATCAGTGAAGAGATTCCTCCTTAACTGTTGCTGATCAGTAAAGCTGTACTGGATAAAAATTACATAGGTATTCTCTCTAACTTGGAAAGAACAGGTTGTAGAAATTTGAGAGCAGTTTCTCAGTCAATAAAGAATTGTTCCATTTAGCTGCTCTTCTTTCTTCTAGGTCTGGTTTTCATTGATCATCTTCCTTAATTGTTCTCTCTAAACTTCCTTTCACTTTTCAGTTCATGGAAAGCAGGAGTATGCAGTATGATTGACTTGTGATGGCTTATGTTATGTGGAGCCCAGTGTTGTGTTTACCTCTTAGTTGTTCTTGCAGCTGCAAACCTAAAATAGTTCTAATCTCTAGATAGTATTCAGCATCACTGGTTTTCAGATCTTCTTTCACACTCTAAATTACATTGAGAATTTTTCATTTTGTTGTATTGTTTTTTGTTTCAGCAGCTGGTCTCATTTTGATAGACTGGCTTCCTTTCAACCTTTGAGGTGATATTTCTGACCTCAATGGTATATGAATAGACACCTCTTGCCCAATAGAATTTTTAATTTGTCTGCTGTTCATTCCTTCTTCTAGACTAATTACTGTTCTGTTCATCTCTTGCTGTCATACTGATCTTATTCAGTTGCTGATTATTAACTTTAGATTTTATTCCTCAGACATTTATTCAAATTCAAATATAGTTTGTGCTTAGTTACATTTGCATTTTGGAGTGGTATATGACAGATACCGTGTATGTGCTTCAGTAAAAAAAAAAAAAAAAAAGGCTACATTCAGAAAATGTACAGACAACCCTGGAGTGCTTTTTGTAAAGAAAATAAAGGTTGTAGAGAAGCAAGAATTATCAGAGCAAGAGGAGTGTTGAGATCAGTGCGGTACATGGAACTGAACTTCACCCCTTATTGTAACGTCTTGATATGAATGGAATAAAACAGCAGGGAATATTACAGTGATTAGATGGCCACTTTTCAGCTATTACTAGACTGTCTTTTCTGATGGAGTCCAAACATTGTTTTCCCTTAATTTGTTCACTGCACAATATATTTATCTCGACTTTTTCTGGGATATTGCATTTTTAACCTGCCAGAGTGCTGCCCAGTGGTGATGTAAAAAGAGAGAACAAAATACATACACCTTGGTTTTCTAACAAAATTTGAGATCAGATTTTTTCTTCATATATTTGCATATATGCAGAAAAAAAATGGAGATAGTTACAAAAATCCTGACATATAAGAGTTATTTTCTAAGTATTTCTTTTAACAATTAACTGGGTGCTCTAGAATTTGATTTTTGACTTCTGGAATTTTTTTTCATAGCAATCACTACAGATGATATTTCTCTAACATGTTGTGGTGGTGCATCCCCTGCCCCACTCCTTTCCAGGCTGCAGTGTGATCTGAGAAATGCTTGTTAGGCCTTGTCCTTGAAAACACCACCTGGGCTCGGCTTGTTCTGGGAATCTGTTGTCCTTTGTAGTTTGATATTAAATCTGACTTTTGCTCATACCCTTGTTGGTGATTTTTTGAGTGATCTCAAGCACACTCGTTCGGGACACATGTGAAGCTCAAATCTGAGCTTTGAACCATGTCTTTATAAATGTCATGGAAATGCCTGTTTGCCTACATGAAGTCTGACAACCCTTGCAAATGTATCTAATGGCTGTCCCCAGCTACAGTTTTTACTGTAGATCATGCACTACCTTAATCTTTCCTTTGACATGTAAAAGAAAATTAACTCTAGTTTTACTAGTTTTGCTGGATTCCCCATAGTTATTTTCTAAAGCAAATGAAGATGTAGTTCTCTCCCTCAGACTGTACAAAACTTGCAGGAACAATAATATGCATGCAGTCAACTCCAGCTGAAAAATCAGTTGTCTGGAAAGTTACATACAAGTGTTGTGGGCATTCAGGGTAATGGTTGTAGAAGAGCTTTGCCAAAGGAAGTTCACTCAAGAAGAGGAAGTAGAGGTTTCTTGTAGTGAGAGAGGAGAATGCAGTGGTGGTTGGAAGGCAGAGAGAGATCATAGTTCAGCTCTGATTATTGAGACCAAGAACTAGCGGAAGAAGTACAAACAAGTTTGATTTGGACTGAATGCAAAAACTTTAAAAATAATGTTAGCTGGAACCAATTATAGGATTAGAATAAAATTAATGAGAAAGAATGACTGCATACCTGTCATATCTCCCGCCATTCTTAATAGCACCCATCACCAGAGTTTTTGTAGCCCAGTGTAGCATTTGGTAACAGAACTCCAAACTTCCAATTGTTGTAGTTACAACACTTAGTAATATGTGAAATGAGTAATTTAACTAGTCCTACTTTCTGTGTGCACTTGATAAATTTGCTATATAGCTATTGTTCTGTTAATGGAAGGAGAAGTGATGTGCCATAAAAGATCTTTGTTTAGAGGCTGGTCATCTTATAAAAGTATTCAGGAAATCTTTTTATACTGGATCATACGCCAAAAGATGTGTATCTGTTTTCAAGAGCCTGCTAAAACAAACGTGCTGTGTTTGATCTTCTGAGTAGTAAAATGAGATTGTAACAAATTGTGCTGAAATAAATCTAAATATCATTTGTGTTTTTTTCAGCTAAAGGACATTCTCTCAAAAGTTAAAAACAACCACGTGGGGAAATCGCTGCTAACAAAACCTCTGGACTCTGACCAAGTGGTAAAGAAAAGTTTCTCCATTTCTTTTCAGTATTTAACAGGATGGTCAAAACAAATGCATACAGTTTCATTTAACTTTGCCTTTTTACAGCCACTGTTCTATTGCTGAATATTAATACTAAAATTCAGTTGCTAAATACTAACAATGATAATGAGATACTTCCAGAATGGACATTATAAAACAGACCTTGTGTTAATTCATCCGTTGTTCACTTCCAAAACATTTTGGATATACATACAACTAGATGCTATGTAGTTTATAGTGATCACTTTGGGATTAGCAACTTAGTTGATAAATGGGATTAACTTTGAATTGACTTTTATAACTTTATATATTTGAGTGTTTCAATTTTTTATTGTAACGCTGCAGGAAAGATTGGAAAAAATCAATGAAGCTCTTCGCAGTGAGTACGAGTGTCGGCGGCGGATGTTAATGAAGAGGCTCGATGTGACTGTGCAGTCTTTTGGCTGGTCTGATAGAGCAAAGGTAACCTTGATGTATTTTTTGCTTCCTGTAGGTGGGAGTCTGCTACAGTTCTCCAAGTCTTCCTACAGAATATGCATACCATGTAAATATACAAACACACTTCCATCACTGTTAATCTTTTTTCCAGCCTGTTTCTCATCCTAATCTGTAATACCCAAATCCTAGGTATTGAGGAAGGGGATGGATTTAACCAGGTGGCACAGTCCATCCTTTGTGACTGTTTATAGCTTCACAATTAGAAATTCCAGCATCCTTTGTTGGGGTTTCTCACATTAAATAAAGTTCTCATCTCCCTGTTTTCTTTTCTGTATCTAACACCCTCCAATTAATTAAACTAGGAGGGAACCTCAGCACTTCTCATGCAGATGCAAAAGTAAGACAAACACTGGGCCTTAACATAGATTGAGTGTAAAAAGTGACTGCTCATAAAGTATGTGAGGTTACAGTGACTGCCTTCTGTCTTGGATTCCGTGCTACTGGATGAACAGCTGTTCAGTTGAACAGGTTATTTGAATAGTAGCTTGTGTGAGAAAATCACACATTTGCTTGTAATCCTCCAGGTCACTAAAAATTCCAAAGCGCTCCTCTGTATTTGCTGTGCTGGTATTGCTTTAATTGTGGTAATTACATTTGTATTATTTCTTAGAACTCTGTATATTCAAAAATAATCATGATATTCCTGAGGTGGAAATATATCTTGTTGGTATGCAAAAGAGTAGGGAGATAAGATACACAAAGTTTGTAATTTGATGAAGACAAGTGAGAAGCTGGAGACAGATGTTTTTGTTCATGAGCAACAAGATCAGCTTTCCTTCCAAAGGTTTCTGTAGAAAGCTTAAGATGGATAAATCTTAAAATTTGGAAAGCTTACTGAAAGTATGGATTGTTACAAGTCTTTGTGGTGTCACAATTTGTCATTGACACATGCAGAATCGACTTCATGAAGTTCACTAAATATCACTGGAAGACATGAGTCTAGGTGCTGCTGTCCTGCATTGGAATGCCTCACTATTTAATTTCTGAAGGGGTTATGAATGCTTTTATGCTGCAAGAAAGGAAAAGGGGGGCATTTAGCTCAGAGAAGCCAGGAGATGTCCCTACTTGCATAGTTTCCTTACAGCTGTACCAATACAATTACATATCTTCAAATTTAAAGTATACTTCTAAAATGTAGTTGATGTGACTGATGACTAACTTAAGCAGACTAAAAGCAGACTTTGTCACTTGCTATTGTTCCATTCATGTGGAATGTGAAAAACAGTGAATGCCCTTTTGAAATAGAACAATAGTTTAAAGAGATTTTTGATGATAAAGTAGTCAGGTGATTCATTTTCCTGTCTTTTAAAGACTGTTGATGTGAAATATATGCAGTTACAGAAATAACCAGGTTACATACTAATTCAAAATGACGTATTATTTTCAATCTTTTTTTCCCCCTTATTTCTCTTGAAGGATGTTTGTAACTTCTCTCAGAAGGTTTTGGAGATTGAAAATGTTCTGGCATTGATGTAATTTAGAGAAAGAGACAAATTTTTGTCTTTTTAAAATTTGTTAGCTTGCCTTTTTTTCCCACCATTGATTGGCATTGATATATTTCTCTACTTTTGATAGTGCGGCATTTTTGGGGATTTTTTCAGGTTTTTGTAACTTACCAGGAGGGGTAAGTTTGCAGACTGAAATGGGTTCACAAATGATGGAGTAATTATCTAGCAAAACAGTCTTCTAAGGTTCAGCACCTGTTGTCTGGTCTAGCCAATATCAAATGTTTTATTTCTCTCTGAAGATCATTCTAGATTTTCCCAGAAAGTATATTTATTTTTCTTTTTTGCTAAACAAAAGAAACATCAAAGCATGCTTGGAAAAAATCTAATATTCTCCCCTTCTCAGTCTCACTTTTTCTTGGCTTGCACAAGTGTTTTGCTGCATTGATATATTTTCAGGTTTTTTCCACAAGTTTACGTTACTTTGAAGCTTCTCTGTTTTCATCACATTTACAAGTGATCTGTTGAACATGGTTATGTAAAGCTCTTGAGAGAGCAGTATGCACTCCTTAAGTTTTAGTCTGTAGACATGTTGGAAGACAAAGACATTCAAGAATCTGTTTGATGCCAGTGGATAGAGGAGTTTCTTTTGTAATGGTGCTAAGTTTCAGCATCAAGTGTAGATAATCAGCAGCACTTGCTGTGTAATAGCTCCACCAACATGAACAGAATTGGTGATAACTGGCACTATGTTTTGTAAGATAGTCTGTGTTTTCAGAAGTTACACGTTGTGTTCAAAGTGAAACTTACTGAGACCAGTACATGGTTTATAGCAAGTCTGGTGGTGTGTTTGATGCCTGGCAAGTAAGTTGTGTTTGATGTTATGCTTTAGGTAAAAACAGATGAAATAGCACGAATCTATCAGCCCAAGCGCTATGCCTTGTCTCCAAAGTCGACCATCACATTAGCTCACCTTCTTGCTGCTCGCGAGGATTTGTCCAAGATCATAAGAACGAGTAGTGGATCAACACGGGAGAACACCATCTGTGCTATCAACAAGGTGTGCTTTTTTGTTTCTGGCTTGTGATAAAGGGATATGGGAATTTACAGACCTATCAAAAGTAATTCTGGAATTACGCTGCTTTTACTTGGTACGTTCATTTCATTTTTTCCATTTAAGAAAGGAAGGTTTACAGTATTCCAGTAAACATTGCAGAAACTTCTTTTTTTTTAATCTTGCTAGACAGTCAGTCGTGCAACAGGATGAAACAGAGCAGTGTGGATGAGAGGGAACAATGTGGGGGTTTATGTGTGCATGTAAATGACCTCTTGAGTTCAGTGGACCTGCACACCTCAAGGATACATATAAGTATTTGTGGTATCAGTTCCTGGGCTACCTTGCCAGGATTGTGTTGTTTTGGTTTGTAAACCAGCATTTCTTAACCTTGTTACAAATCTCATAAACCTTGTTATAAATTTTAAAAGTTTCTGGAACTGTCATTTTGCTGCAAAGTAAAGTTACCTGGCTTGGCTACAGTAACAAATCAACATTGTACTGCTTTCTTTTGTGTGATGAAAGTTGAAGCTTGGGAGTAGTGACATGAGTTTCACCATTCAAATTGTGACTAAACCTGCTTTTATTGATCCTGTATTTACAGATTTTTCTAATGTTTTTTGCCTCATTTAGATACCCTTTAATATGTTTTGATCCTGAAGACTCTGAAATTCCTTAATTATTGTAGGATCTCAGAGAAAGTTGGGGTTTTTTTCTTGAGAGGGCTTTAGTTGGAGTGCCTGGGACTCATCAGGGAATGTTAACACAGAGTCACACAGAGTTTAGGAAATATGAAAGTGACAACAAAATGACCTATTTGGATACATCTTTGTTCTTCAACTTAATGTTTTGTGTAACTTTGTCCAGTACAGTTTCTCTTTTCACACATGAACTAATACCTGCCATAATCAAGATCTCTTTCTTTTTTCCTTTTCTTGGAAGTGTTACTGCAGCCTATTGCATATTTTGTTCGTTCTGGCTCTGTATTGAGTATCAGTAGTTTCTAATGTCAGGCAAACTGGTGTTCCTTTGAGAATTGCACATCAATTTGCCAGTTTGATTTTTGCCAGCTGCTTAGGTTTGAGCTTGAACTTTAAGTAGAAGAGCCTCATCATAAGGAGTCTTTTCTGTATAAATATGTATTTGTATTTGTGTATATATATATATATGAAGTATGTATATTGCCTGTTGCAATACTAATACTTCAGGTGTGCAGTGTTCTTCATAAAAATTTCACAAAAGTATATGGGCCAGCTAGCTGCAGTTATTTCTGTTTTAGAGGTGAAAAATGAGAAGGTTTTCAGAGTTCCATTGTGGTGTTCAAAGGACAGGAGATAGTGATTCTGCTGTCAAGCACTGCACTGAGGGGCTGTATTTCCTGAAAACAGCAGGCAGCATTTCTCTGTCCACAGGAGAAAACCCCGTATCTCTTCAAGTTATTACTGCAGTTTTTTACCTCTGACAATAACCTATTTTTCCATACAGGTTCTGATGGGGAGAGTCCCTGACCGTGGAGGCAGACCAACAGAGATTGAACCACCTCCTCCCGAAATGCCTCCATGGCAAAAAAGACAAGAAGGTGGTGGAAGAGGTGGCTGGGGAGGTGGTGGTGGTGGTGGAAGGGGTAACTGGGGGGGTGGAGGGGGCAGAGGAGGAGGAGGTGGAGGTTTCAGAGGTGGTGGAAGGGGTGGGGGTGGCTACCAGGGTNGGGGGTGGCTACCAGGGTGGGGGTGGCTACCAGGGTGGAGGTGGCTACCAGGGTGGAGGCGGCTTCCAAGGAGGCAGGGGAGGTTATGGTGGCAGGGGAGGCTACAGTGATCCATATGGTGGAAGAGGAGGGGGAGGATACCGAAGATACTAAAATACTGTAAACCTGGACAGAGTAACTGGCAAAATATAGTGGTGGTGTTTACTGGTATTAGGAATTTAGATATGTTGACTTGGGTTTAGGTTAGAATTAAGTATGACCATATGAATCATTTCATTAGACCAACTGATGTTCTGAGTTCTTTGAGTTAACTGTGCAGAACTTTTATACCAAAATCTGATGACTAAAGTCCTTGTTTTTCGTACTGCTTATATGGTGTTTTTTATTATGTCATTTTATTTAAAATAAGTCTCAGAAAACAGAATAAAACCCTTTCTAAACAAACAAAAATATATTCATGGTCAGACCTCTCTAATTATTGCATGTTGCATGTCTACTCTCCTGCTCCATGTTGCGTAGAAAAAACAAAGTAGGCCTAAGAACTGGATGAAACCACTTCTAAAAGACTCAAGAATGCTGCTTTCAGGCTTGTTCTCTTCCTCTTGTTGTTCTTCATTCATAGTTTTCACGTGGGACATGTAAATGAGTTTTAATTTCAAATGTTAAAATCTCTAAGGCTTTGGTCAAAATTATTCCATTAGATTTGATTATTCTTGCAGAACTTCACATTAAAGTAACATTGTGAATTAATACTCTACACAAATGAATCAAATCAGGTTGTTTTTTATGTTTGTAATGTATCAGACACTCTTTAAATGTCAGAGCATATACTGTAAACTCATAATCATAGTGAGTTTTGATAGTGTCTTATTTTCATTTTTCATTTCATTTCACCTGTTTTCCGTTATTGGTGTTTCATAAAAAAATTTTAAGATCAGGTTGGGCAGAAAACCTGCAGCCATCATGTCTGGTAAGAATTCTTGTATATATCCTTGTGTATCAGCTTTGAGACAAAAAGTCTGAATAAGCTGAGCTTCATAAGAAAGAATGTAACATTTCTTCTCCCCTTTTCTTCCCTGTTTTTTTATATTTTTCTCTTCTTCCCCGCCTGCTCAGTGTATGGGAGTCACCATCTGCCTAGTTAATGACACCTCATACAGCAGTTGCCTTTTCTCAGTGATTCTTCTCTTACTCTGCCAACCTAAAAGAAGCCCTGCCTTAACATGGTATGGGTGCCTTCTCCCTCACATAGTTACTCCAGAAGGAGGAGTTAGCTGTCATATCATCATAAATATATGTAGACAGGAATTAAATTAGAGCTGTCACTTAAAGAAGTCAGTTTTTGCTGCTGAGTATCTTTTAGGTCTCCCATGTTGTGAGGCCGCTCCTGACAACAGAGGTGGAACAGGGGATGATGCCTGAGAATGTACTCATGACAGCATTTATCAGAGTCAGGTTACTACAGAGGGATTCAGGAAGGCATCTGATTAACTTGGTGCGTCTGACGATTAAATACCACAGCAGACTTGAAGTACTTGTAACTGTAGGCTTAACTGCAGGTTGAATTTTAGTATTTGAGTTAGGATTTATGTTCCTCAGTTACAAGTTCTTTCTGCACAAATTTCTTTTTGGTGTCCATTGGTATGCTTTAAAGATGGTTTTTTACCTTCATAAACATAAGTATCATGTCCTGTTTCATTGGCAACTTCATGCGTGATTGTAAAGCTCTGTTCCAAATCAAATTATTATCTTTCCAAAGTTTTTTTCCTGTTATTTCCTCTCTCATCAGTTTGCTTGAGAGTGCTGCTTCTGATGTGATAGATACGGCTTTACCCAGGCTTCAGGGTCCCAGCAGGTGCCTGACAAAGACAGGCAGAAGTTTTCCTTGCTTGAGCATGTTAGCTAGGATGTGAACTGTTGCAATAATGGCTTAATGTCACCCAACTGTTGGCACTGTAGTTCCGTTGCCAAATTTTGTCTGTGCTCCTTACTGGCTTAAGCCCTTGGCAGCATCTGCAGTCTATGGAGAGACCCTCATGGGTCACGTGGGAGCATCAACAGAAATGGTACTCTTGATTCCGAGCTTGATTTTTGCCTAATGCTCTGGAATAGCTCACAAACTGATGGCATACTAAGTGAGACTGCTGACCTTGGAGCAAAGTGTTAGTCAGCAAAGGACTACAGAGTAGTTTTTGACAACCAAAGCCTTAAGATTAAATTCTGTTTGCTCACCCCAATGTGACTTTTTGCTACAAGTAACCAGCAGTCAAGCATGTGGCTTCATCAAGGAAATACACTCGGAAAAACAAACGACTTTTCTATGCTTCAAGGTTTCATTAGTCTTAGTATGCAAGGTTGCACCAGTTTAGTTGGATTCTTGTAACTGCAGATGTGGATGTGCCTTGGTGTTTTTACACTCATCAGTCCATCCTGTTTGTAGTAGGCAGGATGGTTCTAAATGAAGTAAATCATCAAGTGAAGCAGGCACATGTGCACTTGAATTCTAAGAGTTAAATTATTTCAGTATCACATTTCAATTGTATGTGTGTAGACCATGTAAAATATGGAAATATAAGTAGGCTGGAGATTTTCTTTTTTAATCTGGCCATTTCAGTTTTTCTTCCGTAATTTCAAAATGTGAAGCCAGTAGTTGAAAACTAAAGTAAGCACCACCGTATTTCATGGAGGTATCCTTTGCTGTCCTCTTGTCAGAACATATACCTTTAATTTCTCAAACAATGCAATAGCACCATGAGAGTAATTGATTTAAACCTCAAGTTTTGTCTTGAAAAAGAGTATTTTCAAAAATTCTGTTGTAAGTAAAAGATTTTCATATATATGTTTGTGAATATTTTTGTGTTTATTCGCACTTAGTGAATACCTAAATTAATATTGTTTTGTTTGTTGAAGAATTGAAAGAAAAGGTTGGGGATTTTTTTCAGGAATTGAGAGAGACACTTTTGTTAACAGCTGTAAACACTGAGGAATAAAGTACTCTATTTGAAATTATTTGGATTATCTGTGTATTGTGATTTGGATCCACTATCATATGTTCCTCCTGAGTTTGTAAGAAAGAATTCCTGATGGTGATTTACAATAGTGATGAAACTTACTTTTTATGGTAATGAAAAATAACATATATTTTGACAAAAATGGAGAAGATTATAGATAACTTTATAGGAAAGTTTTAACAGGCAAGGTATGTCACAAGTCTGGGATTTTGTCTGGGATTACTAAGGAATCTGTTACATTTTATCTTAGTAAAAAAAATTCAAAAGCATAGTGATCTGTATGATCACTGCTTTTGTCTTTATGTTAACTAAGGAAATATCCTCCAATTACTTCTCAGGTTTTCTTTTTATTACTTTCTATAATTATGAAGAAAACCACAATTTGTTTTGTGTAAGATCATAGAGCAGATTTGCCTTATAAATAGGAGTTTCATCTCTTCTTGTTTTCCCTCACATGATTGAAGATAACTGAATGAATGTCCATTTCCCCATATAAAAACAAACTTAGGATATGGTATTTTGAGGTTTACTATAAGGTAGAGAACAGCAAGTCTTTAGGGTGCTACAGTGCTGCCTATGCAATAGGCAGCATTAGCGGATGCAACAGAAGCCTTGCTTAAACTTGGCTATTGTGCTGTGAAATCTTTTCAAAATTAGCATTCTTAACAAAAGTGAGAGACTATGATAATGAAGATTGGTGCTTTGTAATACTTGGAATAGTAAGTAGCAAAACAGTGTCTGTACTGTGTCAACCACTAAAATACCAAACAAATAATCTGCAAATACTTAGCTTCCTGAGTTTTCCCAGGCACCGTTCCAAGGCTCAGAGAAGGTAAAGCTGGTCTAGAGACAGGTACTGGGTTAGTGCTGCACAAGGGTCTCAGATGATAGTCAAGGAAGATGAATATAAGTAGTATAGATTTCTCTGAGATATGAAATCAGAGGCATGAAATGCAGTTTTAATACTTTTTCTATTATAAATATTAAACCAAAATCATACAATTTATATAAAAGCTTTACAATCTGTACACTTTTTCAGTCTTCTCAGACAGCACTAAAACTTTTTGAAGTTGCCATAGAGATCAATTACAACAAAATAACAGATGCTACTAGAACAAAAACATATTTCCAAAAACATGTATAAGCTACTCTAAAAGCAATTGTATTTAACCTGAATATGAACAGTAGCCCTGCCTTGTTAATTATATTATTCAATCTATTTACTTTTATCTTTAAACAATCAGAATTCACGCTTAAAAAATAAACAGAGGATGGCGCTTGTTCTTTCTGTCTTCTTGTAAGTACAGCTGAACCTAGAGAAGGAAAAGGTGAGTGTTTCTATTTAACTTAGCCATGACAAGATCTATTTCAGTATCATTGTTTGATAACATGACTTTTAAACAGCACTTTTGTCTTTTTTTTCCTAACATGAAGCAGCTTGAAGATTAACACAGAGGCAAATTATTCTTTTTGGGTAGCACTGTCAGTTTTAACAGTTTCCCTGTAATCAGGTTAGTCTTTCGTGTTAGTCTTTCCACTGTTAGTCTTTCATGCAGGAAAAAAAAGAGTCCCAAAAGCAAAGAAGGGACTGACAGTACTTAAAAAAAAAAAAAAAAAGAAAGGGGGGGAAATAACTGTTAGTGGCTTTGGGCAAACTGAGCACCTGAAGGTGCTTTGAGAGCTCTGAAGTTATCCAGGTACCAACTGACTTCTTTGAAGCAGGAAGTTTTCAGCACACGACGCACTGCACACTCGTTCTGTAAGACATTCCTGCAAACAGATCCTTTTTAAGTCTTTCAGATTGAACAAGCAAACAACAGAGGAACATGAAGTTAGCACTTAAGACTGTACAAATCTGTGGTCATAACTCAGTTTTGAATATTAAGTACTTAACCTAGTTACACAGTAGCCTTTGGGCCAGCTGCTGATGTTAGGGAGTTTTCCTTTTAACTACGAGGTTTTGTTCGTGACCTCCACAGTCCATCACAGATAAAGTATACACACAAGTTCTGTTGGAATCCAGAGTTTAGACCACCAGTGAGCGGTTACCTTGGCTGTACAAGAGTTACGAGTCTTTAGCTGCTCCTTTGGGGTATTTTTTAAATAAGTGAAAATATATTCAACTTTTATCTTGTTTAATAGTTGTAGAAACAGACTTTTCTTTGCTAAATGCCTATTAGAAATACACCTTGCTGTAGTTCCCTGAATAGAGGACAAAAATCAAGAAGCTCACAGAAAATGAGCAAACCAAGTTTGCAGACATGACCTGACAGCCATTCTGATTGCTTCACTGATCAGAGTGCGATTCCATGTTACTTGGTAATAATTCAGGTTTAGTGTATGAGTTAAAAAAACCTGCACAGTCTTCAGAGCTGCTGGGTTTTCCTATGCATTTCAGTTATTTACAGTAATGTAAGAGAAAATCTACTACTACTACTCTTTCCCTTCATTTATTTTTACTTATACATGGAGTTGCAAGCACAATCCAATTTCAAAACAAAAACTTAGAATCACTAAACTGACAAGTAGTTTCAAATTAACTTTATAAATAAAACATTCATTTACTTGATAATGACTGTAAATTGTGGATGGAATGTATACTTATGCCACTTTGAACACAAAGTACAGATGCTATTTTAATAGACTAAATTTCAGTCTGTAATGGACCTGGTAACTTACAAGTTGAGCATTAAGCGGACTTTGTTTCTGATGTTTGTATGTGTGATGACAAACACCTGATAAATACAACAAAGTTTTATACAACTCTTAATGTACAATTCTTTTGGAATGCAAATGCAATTTTCAAATCAGCTATTCTGACAAGTAGATTTATCAGTAACTTGAAAGACTGTTTTGTTGTCTCTTAACAATATGTACACTTTATATCTTTAAGTTACCTCCCTCACACCTTTTACTGTACAAAATTTACAGACACAGGAGCACACTTATCTTGACTCTATATAAAGTGCATGTGAAATCTAGGAGAGAGAAAATGGAGAAACCTTGTTAGGAACTCTGAAATACAGTAGCTATTGCACAGGGATTGCTATACAGTTTCCCTCATAATGTGGCTCTAAAGGTTCTACTCAACAATGGCATCTACTTTGACATGACAGAAATACTATCAACCTTGTCCTATATCTACTGTATGGGGATAACGAGTTACCCCTTAAGCCAAATAAGTAGAATTAAATGTTCCAAGTCATGGCATGGAACACAAAAATGGAAGCAGTATTCAATGTCAAGTCTCTGTAGTCTCACCTCTGTTACCTTAATTAAGGTGTTTGAGCAGCAGAACTTTTAAAGCTCAGCAAGATGTTTTAAAAAATTGTCAGTTTATCTTAATGTGTAAGGACCAATCAAATATCATTAGCTTAACTACTTATTTTAATGTTCTCGTTAATTTTTGGAATTGAAGGTGACAATTCACTTCATGGTTTTAATTAGTTTCAGTTCCTAAGAAGGAACTGTTTGTCTTAATGTAGTATTTCTACAGCTTTACTTACTCAGCTTTATCAAACATTTGTTTCTACAAAACTGAGTTTGGGCCAAATTTGAGCTGACAGTCTTACAAATAGCTACTTTGTCAGAATACAGTAAGATGTGCTGCTGGCAGCCAAGGAAGTCACTGGGGAATCAATATGGTCTTCAATATGAACAGAGACTTCAGCAACACTCACTCCTTTTAAAAGCAAACCCAGAAGATACCATTTTCATTGCACAGATAATGCTAAATTACCTTACAAGGTCAAAGGAAGGATTTTATACATCTGGGAGTGCATGTTTAATAGGGAAATATGTTGAGTAAAGAGAACATTTCTGCTTAACATCCTTCAGATTCTCTCTCCAGTTCACTTGGTAAAGCAGCTTTATCACAGCCCCTCTTTCAGTCTTACATTCTTCCACAGGAGGTTTTCCTCTCATCTGCTAGGAGCAATCTCTGTGTTGTAGACTGTCAACTATATGGTTTCTTTTCTGGATTGTGAGAGATTCAATTGTTTTATGTGCCTGTTCCAGTTGGATCTTTAAACCTTCATTGTCTGCCTTTAGAATATTCCTTTCCTAAACAAACAAAAAAAAAATAGAGAATTGTATTTTATTCTGCAATTGTTTGAGGACTGTCTGGTTGTATATTTAGATTGACTGCCATAACCATAACTGGTGTAGCTCTTATCAGAACTAGTAACTTATCTGAACATTTCCACAGTCACTGCTCTATCCTCTGTGTATACTCTCACAACTTTCCAGCTGCTGGTATCTGACAATGCAGGTCCACAACCTGCATTTATCCACCCTCCACTGCACCTCTCATAACAACAGTAGTCTGGGGAAACAACACAGGTCACACCTCACTGCTCTACTGCTCCAGAAATTGATGTACCAGAAGCTAAGCCATTAATTTATAACATCATCTGCTGTTTAGTAATTGAGGTCAGAATCTGATGAGGGAGCAAGGGAAAGTGTAAATTCTGGGACTCACATGAATGGGACATTTTAAAGAATGCATTTTTACAAGCTACATCCATGCTTCACATCCTTGTATTGAATATACTCTTGATTGAAAGGCAAGTGGTTTGTACTGGAAGATTGTCTTTGTCTTAATAAACCATCTTTCATAAAAGATGAGTTTGCTTTATCAGCAGCAAGGGATATTTTGAAAGTTATGATCACTCAAAGATCAGACTGTGGTCCTGTTGTTGGACTGTTTCTATGTTGGTTCATCACAGAATAGTGATAAATACTGAGTTAAAAGTATGAAAATAAGTCTTTGTTCCTCATAATTATAGCTGGATCCATCCATCAGTTGCACTGTTGATATTGTAATAGTCTCTTGAATCTGTCTGGAAAGGTGTTTCTACAAACCTGAATTTGGGCCATGTTTGAGGTGACACAGTCTCATGAATAACTATTTTGTCAGAACACTTGTAGAGTAAGGTGAGACACAACTGGGCTGATGCAGGTGAAATCTAGCAAGAAGCATCATGTCTGTTCACAGCAAAATTTCTTGGTGGTGCTTACACTTGTCAGTTGAACAAAAGCAGAGCTCCCTCTCTTCCCAGCCCTATATATTCTGTCACTTAGAGGAGCACAGACCACCAAAATCAGGAGGAAATTCAGAACTATGCTCCTCGTTTTATGGAGTAACACTCTGTCCTGAGTGATGGGATTATGTTCACATTCTAGAACTGACAGGGATCAGTGTGATCATAACAACAGCTTCAAAGCCCTATACTAGCACTTAAGTTTATAATTGAAATGAAGCATTGCTGTAAGTTAAAGTGGCTAAGACTTTATGATGGCATTCATGGATTGTTTAATTGCAATTAAATTGGCAACTAATTACACTAAAGTGACACCTTCCCACCCAGCTACTCCCCCACACATCAACCACTTGACCATACTGTTGTGTAAAACAAAATTTGTCCCGTCATGTATGTACCTGCTCAAGTTCCTGGTATGAGGGTTTACAGCTGTGATGCTCCTCCTTCATTTTCTGGCTGGAGTCCTTGTTTTCCCATTTAACAAATGCCTTTCTGCGGCCTAGAAGTGGGCTTGGAAATGTGGATGCTGGAGCTGCCTGGAGATAAGGATTTTCTGGCATCCTGTGTTCTTTCTTCTCTCTCCGCTTACGAGATACATCACCAGCCAGCAGTACAGGATCAGTCTGTGTACTTTTATGAATCACAGCTGGTTTCAGTCTCACTGAGATTTTCTGAGCTGAGGAACCCATGAGCATAATGGTTCGGTCTTTGCTGTCTTCACTGTGCTCTACTACTTCTCCATTAGGAAAGGTGAACGATCCTTCTTGTCCTTTAAAATATATATGGTAAATTGAGGCAAGTTCTTCTCCCAGAAAAGGAGAAACAGGAGGCATGGTAATTGAACATGATTTTAATAAATAAAACATGTATTCCTTACTGACTTATACATTCATTGCTCTCCAAAATACGTGTGATTAGAAGTTTCTCAGTGTTGTGTCTCTTGAAACAACTGTGCCGTGTCTCAGCAATGTAAATGTGTATCAGTAAGAAGAAAACAGGTGTGGCATTGAGGTCAGCTAGAGAAAAGGTTTTATATGGGTAAGAGGTGGTTATTACATAGTGTTGCAGCCATTTCAGACACAATCATAGAGATGCACATAGTCAGTATCAAGAGAAATGGGCTGCACTGAGCTCTACTTAAGTGCTAATAGGAAGCCTAAGGTGGAATCCAGCAGTATGAGTCTTAAATACAACACAGAAGATTGATAATCGAAGTGGCAGGAACCAGATTTGAAGAACATTAAATACAGGCAAAGAGCAGAAGAGAAATTCAAAGAAAGTGAATATGCAGAGAGTTGGAACATCAAAATCAAAATAGAAACAGAAGTAGCCTGGTGTTTTTCAATCAAGGACAACATTCCTTTTTTGGAAGCCTACACAGTAGTACACACTAAGAAAATTTTATACAGCTTGTTTGATACAAGGAAAAAAGAACATAGAGGTGTAGATTTTTCATTTCTGATTCTGTGAAAGATGAATGGATGGAGAGGAGTTATAGATTCAGCTACTGAAGTGGAAAAACTAAAGACAATTAGCTATTGGTTTTCCTAGCATACAGATATGCAGGAAAACTGACTTTATAAACTCCACATTAAAATTTGAGTCAGAATTGTAACAGCGCAGTAGTCAATGTTACAACTTTGCTAAAAAGCAAGACTTGCTTGTCACAAGGTGAGAGAGTTAAGGAAACCTGTCAGCTCTTGATGCCATGGCATGTAGTTCTCATGAGAGTCTGGCAGAAGATTTACTCATTTTTTTGTGGCATTTGTGCACCATGTATTGTGTAGTGTGACAAGAGATCTCCCGGAAAGGGAGTCCATCCTTACTCAGTCTAGAGCAGGAATGGTGTTACTTGATAATATAAGCTAATATACACCTTGTTCTAGCTTCTATGTTGATAAAACACTGCAGTTAACTAACAAAGCCTTAAAGGATGCTGTACAACTCAGCTTTAAAAGAAAAAGGAGTAAAAGAAATATTATCGACATTTTTTCATCTTTTTAATGGGATCTTTTCTCACCATGGAATTGTTCTTTGACTCCTACTGGGCAGATGCTTGAAGCAAGAGCAGATGTTGGGCTGTTGTCTGCAACTGAAGTTTTGGGTCTTCTCTTGCACTCTATCACAACCAGGTCTTTGCATTGCTTGTGACAGTTCATTCCACAGTCTGTGAACAAAAGAACATTTACATGGTTCAGTGGCTCTGGTGTAGCATCCAAGGCAGCTCTCACACTATTGCCTTCCTGGGAAGCAGGAAGCCTTCTTTGGTGTTCTCTACATGCATTACCTGTGACAACGTACATCTGTAAAAGAGCAACGACATCCCTTTGCTATAAATGTCTAAAACTCCTTTTCATTATGAAAGTACAAAATGACAATATTCAGTCACAACAGTGCTCTGACTGTAGGGGCTGCAGAGAAAGCAGATATCTGTATGAGGAAGAAAACTGCAAAACAGATGTTGGGAATGTGCTGCACAATATTCACAGAGTGGTGATGTTTGTGTCCAAGGGTCTGTTCCCAAACCCTCTAAATTCAGTCATGTCTTGCAAAGCATTACAGCTGTCAGTTAAAAATTCCTTCATCTCTGCATTTCTTCTGGACCATCGGTCTGTCATACTATTCTTGAATCAGTCTTCTCCTTCTTGGGAGGTCAGATTAAAGGGGTTTGTAGACATAGCAATGGATCTCAGGATGACCTCGGGTTTTTGTCATTCACTATCAATTATGGATTAAAATTAACAAAGTATAAAGTACTTTACCTTTACATCTGTATCCTTGTTTAATGACTCCCCATAGCTGAAATTCAAACAAACAGAAAGCCTATGCATTAATTTATTTCTCTGAATGTTTGATACCTCCAGATAAAAAATACACTAAAAGCTCCACTCTTTTCTAAGATCTGAGCACTTGCAGAATATCTTGTTTTCCTACACTTCTAATCATAAGGTCAAAATAGAACTATTTACCTCTTCAGCATAAGGTAAATAGAATATGTTATGTGTGTTCATCAATGATATACAAAGTATCTTGAGCTAGTCTACTGAATACATCAGCAGATCTGACAGCTCCTCGAGAAGCTGTGGAGCTGGAGTAGATGGAGAATTCTTCTGTCTCAGCATCCTTGTCTGATCTCAGCTGAATGCAAGATTGGTAGGACAGTCAGTTTTATTAAATCTTCTGTGCCATAGGCAGGGGCATGTCATGTCTGTATCAGGACATGAGTTCTATCAGCCCTGTGGACTGGAAGGATCTGGATTTGAACGTCTTGCCTGAGACTTTCTGGAGACACAACCAAACTCCACAAGGTACGAACCATGTTTAAACATATTGGCACTGCCAAGAGGGGAGTAAAGGGTACCTTAAACAGCTACAGAGGCAGAAGTCTGGTATTCTATATAACTTCACTGATGTTTTATATAGTTCCATTTCTGTATATGACACAAGGCAATTATGAGATAAAAAAGGCATAATTCCAAAGAATGCTACCATAATTTACTAAAAAATAAGCTTACAAATCCAGCACAGTTGTCGCAGAAAGTGGGCCTTAAGTAAGTGGTCTCTTGGAAGTTGTGAGCAAAGCCAAGTCCTAATTTGGAATAGATTGAGCTAGCTCTCATAAAGTAAGCTGTTATTTCATCCCTGCTAATCAGACCTTCCCTGGAAATAAACAAGAAAAGTTGTTTGTGAGACATATATTTTGTTAAGTGCATAAGGAGAATTAAACATATTTTTCTCCATATTTTATAACAGCAAAAGTTTAACACGCAAAAATCTAAAGTGATCTCAATAATCTTGCCAATTGCTTCCAAAATACACAGAAGGTTATCTACACATTTAAGCTGCTGTCAGGATACATGAAGTATCTGTATATGTGATGCAACCTCAAAACTATTTCATAGCAGACCTCTGAATAATCACTATCATATTTTTCCATGCTCTAATATGTTAAGAAAAATGTTCTTGATTTTATCAAAATATACATTTGCCAATTCTCTATTTTTCAAGAGACAGCTTTATCATAGGAAAATTCTTTAGTAGTATATACTGAATATAATTTGAAAAATATTTTTCTATTGTCTGTTTTTACTTCTAAATCAGCTTGGTTATCACTGCTGTAAGCCCATGAAGATACCATTCACAACACATTTAAAAGATGCATTTGTCAGTTACGTCTTCACTTTTGTCTGTGCCTGAAGAGGACGCTTTTACCACCCTAATAATAAAATACAATTTAAACACAAAAACCCCTAAATCTCTCCCAAAACAGATGCTACAGAGTTGATAAGCAGGTACTCACCAGTCCTTAGCCATTACACAAAATGAGAATGGAAAACTGGCAGCAATCTTTTCAAATTCTTCCTGGGAGATGTATCCATCCTGATCATGGTCATAATTTTTGAAGACAGACTGCGCAAGGTAATAGCAGAATAGTTTATAATGAGGATGGTCTGAATTACCACTTCAGAAAGCCTCCACATTATTTATGGATTTCCTCTCCCATCTTCTTCCAGTGTTTATTAAACAGTGCAACAGTCTAACTGCTTTTTTTGCTTGAGACTAAAGAAGGATTATGATTTCTTGATTTGCAGCAAAACATAGATAAGTCAACACAGGCTGGACTAAATGCTTCACAACACAATGACAGCAGTTTTTTTCTGCTTTAAGACCATTCTGTCCAGGCCCACCTATACAACTTGTACTAATGCTCTCAATTAGTCTCTGGCCACAAGACAAGGAGCACACGTAGATTAGATTTAGAAATATATTCCGGAACAGCATGTATCAAAGGATGCCTCGCAATATTAGAAGTGTTTAGAAAGAAAAGAGATGAAGTGGGCAAGCAAAGACAAACTACCTCTCTACCCCCACCAGTTTTGGAACCAATCACCTTAATTAGCAGTTTCCCATAAAGCGGAGGACCCAAAAGAAAGAGAGAAAAAAAGCAATGGCTGCTTGTAACAAAGCCACTGAGAGGTCTACTGTCAGACTGCATCAGTAACATGATGTTGGAGGCCCTGGTAGAAATGGACCCCCCGGGCTCCTTGAAAGAATGACTCTGGAGTACACAAACTGCCATTCACACTTCCTGCTGGCTCTTTCGCCATTGAAGGAGTTTCCATCTGCGCCTCACAGCTGCTGCTGATATTTGCAGGTAGGCAAAAATACCTGTTTGTGAGGACAGAAGTCCCATCCCTGTATTTTCTCATACCTTGACATTAAGACTACAACAGATTTACAACAATGTAAAGTACACTACCCAACCTTACTTACATCTACCATCCTCTGAACGTGTTTGCTGATGGTTTTTGGATCAGGTTTTGGGGCCACTCCTGAGGCCCAGTCTGCAACTACTGGTGGTTTGGAAGGTGTCATAGGCTGAAATAAAGTGAATGCAACTTCATTAGTACCAGATGGAAAGATTTTCAGTATTACACTTCTTCCATTTGTGACAGTGGACTGTGTGACACAGGAGTGCAGAAATGGTCTGTTGGACCTGACATCATTCTTTTGATAATTATATGGTGCTTAAACTCTTCCTTGAACTGTTCAAAACAGCAGTCATTCCTTAAACTGTCATAGTTTGCTGATAGCCCTGTAAAATTACCATCTTTTCCATATTTATAAAACAGGAACAAAACTACCACATAACACTCATGGGCTTCATTATTTGAATCATATAAGAATTTTCCATTTGAAAAAATAGTATTAACTGTCAAGATTGAGGCTGATGTCATGTCTCTAAGAAGCAACTTCATTTGTCTTTGTGTTCATATTATAAAACCTGATGTGCTGTCAACTCTGCCATATATCCTAGCTTAGGCTTCACACCAACCAAACAATTTATGCTTTACTAGATTTCACTCAGTCCACAAAGCTAAAATGTTTTCAATTTTGTATATAATAAAATAAAATAATAAACTGAATGCAAGAGAGAAAATTTGCTTTAAAAAAATCGGTTTTTTAAATTAAAATCACTCATAAAACCCCTCCTTTTGTTAAGAATCTGTAAAGGCCCTTACAGCAGCTCGGTGACTTCGTGGCTCTCGTGCATAGGAAAGTTCATAAATTTCATCTTCTGTGTAGTAAAGGTCAAGGGACAGCTGAAAACAAACACATTAGTTTAATCCCAGAACAGTCGCTACTATATAAACTTGTTTCTGGAGTGCATTCATATTTTTTGGTGCATTATTTTTTAATTCAGATTACACCTAGAAAAAAATGAACTTGAGCTGCACAGGTGTTCACAGTGATGTGAAATGTGTCCAATTCTACATTCCAGAATGTCATTGCCATTATCTGGAAATCTGCAACATGGAGTATTAGGAGTTCAGAAGCTCCTGCATTGCAATAAAATATTTCTTGTCATATACAGCTGCATGAAATTATGGCCAACATTCTGCATATTTGTAATAGACATTTTTATAAAACTTTATTTAAAATAAAAATAGTTAGAGTAATTTCAAACAAAACATTTAAAACAAGTAGCAGGAAGAAGTAAGAAATTCACCACTTCACACAGCTTTATTTCAGGCCCTGGGCATGTGTGCTTAATTTCACACAAGAGTACTCCCAGAGAGAACAAATAACCTCAAGCACATAAGCATTTGTATCTATTAGCTTCTTTCCTGAAGCAGGACTTATGGCCAGAAAGTGGAAGCGGACTATCTAGTTTTTCTGAGATGAGATACTTGTTAAGGCCAAACAAAAATGAGAAACAAGAAAGGATGATTTATTATTTTAATAGAAGGTAGTATTTTAACTTACTAGGAGAAGCTAAAACTGTTGTTTTAACAATGTACTAGGTAGTATCATTTTTTTAGTAGCATGGCACTGACTAGATATGACTGGGAGAGTAGTACAACAACTATATTTGACTGATGTTTATGTCAGACAGGTTTTTAAGCACCAGAAGAAATTTGGCTAGAAATGCAGTATCTTGAGGGACTGAACTTTCGTGACATTTTGTTTTCAACACAAGGAATCTTCCTTATTGAAAGTCCAGAGAGTGCATACTACTATAGTGAAGCAGAAATAAACATCTCCTTGCCTTACAGAAATTATTGGAAGCATACTGCTGAACTGGCACCTCTACCCTTGCTGCCAGACAAATCAGTATCACCAATTTTTTCTCTTCTATTCCTGTACATTTCCCCTTAAATGAAAAAAAAACTTACAATCTTATCTATTCAGAATTAATTAATTAATGGAATTATCTATTTAGTTTTTTGACAGGTATATTAAATTTTTAATTGGATGTATTTATCTTATCTAACAGACTTACTGTAAGCAAGTGAACAAGGTCCATATTAGCCTCCAGGGGAAGTGGCATTTCCTGGAGTTGTATCAGCTCATCTATGTGGTTATACAGAGAATATAGTTTGTAGACATTAATTTTTTTGTCCTCCAAGTAGTCTGGCATGCCCTCATAAAGGGATATCAAGTCTTTCAGGTGGACCCCAAGGATTGGGATCTTAAAGTTACTGCACTCATTATAGGCACGTCGGTAACTATCATAATTTCTGTAAGACGAAAGCAATTCTGTCATTTCATTAAACACCTAAAAATAAAAAGAAAACAAAAAAAATCAATGCTTGTTACTGTTTCTGTTTTTGTCATACAGCACAAGAACTTCCCACCTTATTTTTAAGGAATTTACTCACTCTTGCAAAAGATGTTAAAACTTCAAATTAAATACAGGTATTCTAGATTTTCTATACCCATAAATTAGGTACTAATATAGATTACTAATATAATTATGTAATTATATTAGTAATTACATATTACTTAATGTAATTATAGATAGTTAATCTATAGCCTAATCTATAATGCTGGTCTCCTTACATTCCTCATTTAGTCAAATGAAAAGAAATAGGATTCTCTTGAATCAGGGGGATCTGTATGCAGTCAATGTGTAAGTGCAGCACAAGCTCTCTGACATTCATAAAAGCAGCCACCTTCACCTTAAAATGTGGAATGCATTCTCTGACTTTCATGTCACCAGCTGGAATTGCTTGAGAGTTCCTGGCAGAGAAACCCTATGCTGTACCATGATCCCATTGCAGTGTGATCACAAGTCATACTATGGTTCAAGGCAGCATATCTGTCTTCTTAAGAAAACTTTTTCCATGGAAATGCAGTAGAAACAGTATCTTGGGTTTTTTATAAAGGCCAAATAAATCTTCAGTCTAGCAGTATAAATATTTCCCTTGTTTAAAATTATACAGGTACAAAGTTGACTCATTAACATTATAAAATCAATGGACCAATGTTTTCTTTGGGAGGTTCCTGTCAAAGTTCTCAATTTATAACCTTTACAAACTGTTTGATATAGTTTTTCAAACCTCAAAGTGTGTTTTCAAGTCACTAATTACCAGCCTTTTTTTACCTGCTTTCTGTTAGCACTGGTATACAATTTCTTGATACAAAAAGTTACTCAAATGATGTGCACACATGCAGTACTTAAAATGACAACATTTGAAAAACAACATGTTTCTAAAGTAAGCTTTCTAACTGATTTTTTAGATTCTGAGAGCTGTAACCATTTCCAGTAGGAGGTCATGCTTCAGGTCTTAATTCCAGGTATGCACTGTTCATTTAAGTTGATCATACTGTGACCAAAACAGGCTCATTAGATACTTTTACAAACTCTTTCAGGCCCCCAAAAGAATAAAGTGTCTTAGTCTCTTAGGAAGCATTGCTAAAAAATATGCCTTCCTTCTCATTTTAATAGCTCTCATCTGTATTTCACAAGAATTTAACTGGAAATTAAAATAGATTTCTAACATTCCACTGTACTATGTATGTGTTAGGGCTAAGTTTGTTTAAGTTTGAATTAAATAAAACCTGTCATAGGGAAAGATCAGATGAACAAAACCAGTCCTTTCACTCAAAGTGCAGATCTCTTGTGCTAGCATTTTAGAGACCCAGGATGGTCAATGTTGCCATGGATGACAATAGTTTATTTTTCAAATGTTCTAGGATCCAGTTCTCTGTTTTCATGCTTAAATGTTATTCTGTACTAGTGTATGTAAACTAAAATGCAGCTCATCACATCTGAGATTAAAGGAGAAACTTTACAAGTCTTGAAGAAAGGTGGGGTTGCAAGAAGAATAGAAGTAACTGGTAATGTAGAGATGAAATGACAAATAAAAACCCTTCAAAACCAAAGAAATTTTTGTTCTGTCTTTCCATCTTATCCAATGAAGCAAGGTTGCTTTTAGTGTGTGCAGTGGCAAAAAAGTTACAGGTTCTCTTATTTGTAAAACTTAGAGAAGCAATACTAACCTTAATTACATCATGAGGAACACATGAGCTTGTTTCCTTGAGCCTGGAAATGGAACTGTGACAGAGACCTCCGATCACTGCCATTAATGTGTTGAAATTCTGCAGCTGGTGGAGCTTCTGTGTTGACATATAAAAATCAGTATGTATAATTCAAAGGTTCAGGTTGTTCAGTGTGCACACCCAAATTTTATTTTCCTCTGTTGTCTTGCTCTGAAGTCTTACAAGTTTTGTGCCACTTGACTTCATGTATATTGGTAATGAGTTGTGATTTTACTGGGTGTAACATGAACGTACTCTACTGTTATGACATCAAATATTAAATTTTCAGGCACAGTAAGTCTTCAAAGTACCTCCTCAGTACTTCCCCCTCTTCCCACAGTCTACCACAACTAGCAAACACTGCCTATTATCTTGGTTATGACTGCAGCTGAATTAGTATGCGAAGAATACGAATAGGACCATAGCTCTGCTTTTTTCCAGAAAGGTGTTTCTGGTGGAATGCTTCTAATTAAAGCCAAAGGCTCATGCTTTGGAAAGCTTCACAGCCGCAGCTGGGAATCTCACATGCTGATTCCGAAGTGAGTCTAGTTTTTCAGTGAAAACAATTTCTTCAGAATGAACATGAGAAAGTCCTGATGCCATGACACTGCAATATCTGCACACTCAGTAAGACAGCACACATACACAAATACAAATGTGGGATGTGTGAACCAGGAGACCAGTGCCAACACTCCCAGCTCACCCTACAGCCATAGTATGGGAACAGCAAAAAAAAGGCTGTATCAGAGAAAGACAAAATAAACACTAAACATGTCAGATTTTAACTGACCTGTGCAACGTGAATGAACTTGATGAACACTTCAGCCCGAAGCTGTGGTGTTGGTCTGCTGAGAACCATTAGCTGCACCCACTGAGAGATGCCATTGCAAAGAGAAATTGATCTTTCCATTGTTGGATTCTCTTTAACACAACTATTCACAATGTAGTTCTGATAATCTGAGAACTTAAACATAAGAAGCATAAATAAAAATTCATGTCGTTTCATATACCTCATGATCTGTGTGCGGACAGAGGTCTGCTTTTCAAATGAAATATAAAAGATATATTTTATACCTTAAATATCTATAAGACTGAAATCTTTCTTTTGTAAAACCTTTGTTAAGTTCAAAGCAGGGGCTTCAACTAATTGAATTAACTGAAAGCATCTTTTTGCCTTGGCTCTGATAAACCCCAGAATGAGTAGAAGTGGTGCTTTCCTCCAAGCCTCAGTGGCTTCATAGATTCATTGAGTCTAGACTTCTATAGGGAAGGTTAAACTGAATTTAAATTGTAATCTAATAACTCAATATTAGTTTAAGGGAGCTCAGTGTTCAGTTTATGCATTCTGTACCTGTACATTTCTGAATTAATCTGCACTAATATAAAAAGCAAGGTCAATGAGATTAATACGAAATTGAGATAAGGCCGTTAAGAATGAGGGCTGCAGATTCCTTAATACTTTTAATACTGCTTGTGAGATTCTTTTATTTAGTCAAGGCAATCTAAAATTGTTTGGCAGATACCTGTGACACAGATTTTTTCTTTAAAGCCGTTCTTCCATTAAGATTAAAGAGAAGCAGTAATTTGCTTTTGTTGATGCAATTTTTATCCATTCTGTTGATTTATCCATTAACAAAAATACACAAGAATTTGAATCATCAGAAAATGTGACATGGGATTTTTACATTCATTCCTTACTATGACCATTAATACTAACATCTTGCCAAAACCACTCATAGCTGTAAGAGACATATATTCCATAAAGGCATTATCTTTAAGCAAAGGTCATAAATTGTCAGGCTGTTGTTTATTTTTTACTCTCCCTCTCTCACCTTCTTGCAATTTTATAAACTTTTTCCATCTGTTTAACAAGAACTGCACTTTAAAAGCAGGTATGACAGCAGACACCTCTAGATTTTTCCTCTTATTATATTAAAAATGGAAGAAATATTAGTAATATGTAAAGCTGTCTCTGATATTGCATAGTACTTACATTGCAATTACTCTTTGAATTTTGAACCCCAGCCAGGTTTGGCTGGATCTTGAAATTTCAGCAACTACTCTATACAGATAGATAATTTTTCAATATCTAACTACATAATTATGGACTTCATAGCAGTTTCAGTGCAACTAAGAATCAATTTATGTTTTGTTCTCAGCAGTCATCTCCTCTGGAAAAGATTTTTTTTTAAATGCTGAGGAAAATTATCTCTAAAATTCTACTTAAAAGTTTTGAAATAACTGTGGTGCACAAATTTATTAATGAGGTCAGCTGTAACAAGCTTGTTAGTGGCAGATGCTCTAAAGAAGTTTAGGTACTTAAATAATGCAAGAGTCTGTTATTGCAGTGACTAACTTAAGAACATCAACAGAAATCCAGAATCCACATTCTTACAAAAGACTGTGGCCTCCCTCTACTTTATGACTATAAATTAAAATACTTTCCAAGCACCAGCATGCCTCCAGTCATTACTCTGTGAACACCACTCCCTGCATTTTAATTTGCTGCAAGATGGATGGTATCTCATGGAAGATTTTACTGTGTGCTGTGTATATGATCAACTATTTCCTTCTGACTCTCAAATGATCAAACCTTTAAATAGTTATTTCAGTGACTAATAACACAGCTGGTCATTTTCAATCTTTCTCGTACTATATGATGCCATATTAGAATAATGAAAGGATTCTGTGGCTTAGCACTTCATGAACATATTCTGCAAAGATTTAATTAATATAGCTAAGTATTAATTACACATTATTTTCTGATCTGAAGTCTTGGTAAACTTGATTTATACAAAAACATATGCAGGTACCCTGCATATAAAATGTATACATGTATGTAACTGTTGGAACTTCATGACACATCTGACACTGACTAAAACCATACTTGTTATACTCATTAATTACCTTTTGTCTGCACAGAGGTTTTGAAAATGATAAGTTATATAAGCTTTGCATATTATTACTGCCTACAAGCAGCAATCTGTGCATGACTTTGGTTCTACAGCTTTTTGAATTTAACACAAAACACAGAGTCATGTACTGTCAGCTCAAAATAAAGTACATTAAAACATGACTGAAATCTTCCATCACCTAGTGAGACCCCCATTTTTTGCATGGGTTCAGCTTCAAATTGTAGTGTTACAAAAAACAACTAAATAACAGCAGCAGCAAAAAGAACCCACTGAAAAAACCACTTTGTTTTCACTCTCATTATCTCACAAACTTTGCAACCCAACTAGATTTTGGTCTCTAACGTTCACTTTTCCATATGTAAACTGTATCAGGTTTGAATAGAGGTAATGTTGTAGCATACAATGATGCAAGTGAAGCCAAGGTGCATTGGGAAGTTTGCATCTTATCAGCTACAAACATTACTGAGAAAATAAATCAAATGAAAGAAAAAAATAAATTAGATAAATCCTTAAGAATTGTTTGTGTACATGAAAGTTTGTATAATAAAGTATGTTTATCCCCCCTTACATTAAAAATGGCATTTTTTAAGTGCTTTCTTATCTCTAGCCTTTATTTTGTTATGCACAATCAAAAAAGACAAGCAGAGTCCAGTGAATATCTTCAATGCAGTCCATTAATCACTGCACAGGATTGCTGTGCTGTTCACTACAGCCACAGGAGGTTAGCACTCTAGGAGAATATTCCAAGTTTCCTTCAGGCCATTTCAGCCTGATTACTGATTTGAATCAAAGGACGCTGCTTCTTCCTGTGCTCAGTGACATCCCTTGTTCTAACAAAAATTTTTTGGAGGAAGATCTTGGATATGGAAGAAGGTTTACTCCTCTTCCTTCCAACTGATCTTGCCCCAACTGTTCCACGGCTGAGGTTCATTCTACCTTTCTCATATGGTTGTAGCAGAAGGGTATTTACTCAGAATAAGTTCCACTAGCCACCTTCAACACTAGCAAAATAAAAGCGAGTCTGGAAACAGACTCAGAATGTCCAACATCTTGTATGGCACAGTTAATCTTGTAATACTACCTCTCTGCCATATTTTTTATGTCCTTCCCATTTTTGCTTAATATAAATAAACAAATAAATACTTACTGATATTCTTCTGAAAGACTTAAATTCAAGATAGGTAAGGTGGTCTGACAGCTCCTCTGGCTCAAGGTGATCAAAAAGAAGTGAGACTTTCCGTTTCTTACTGGTGTTGGCCTTTACACGCTGTGTCAGCTTTCTAGACCAATCCCTAGAATTTCTTTTAAAACACAATTACTCCAAGTTATTTACTGAGGAGAAAAATTTTCCTCTTTACCTAAGTTAGAGGTAACATTGTTTTCATGCCTTACTGCAATAAAAAGTGAACTATGTGAATTTCTAAACAGCAAACTCCTTTCATGCGTTAGTGATTATATGACAAAATATTATTGTTAGTCTTTATTGTATTGATGTAGCATGTTAAGTACAATACAAATGTCTTACTAAACAGCATGAGATTCTATATAATTTCTGCAATCAATTCTGCATTTTCAGAACAGCTGTCTGTAACTTTGTCTTCACTGAACACATTCAGTGCTTATCCATTTAATAATTCTTACATTTCCTTGACCAGCCTCTGGGTATGAACTGTGCCCCTTTGCTACTGACCCATAGAGTAATAAAATTTATTTCAATTTGAAAAACTAAATATCCTCTTTCATAATCAGATACAAAATATATGTCAAATTCTGCTCTGCTTTAGCCTGTGCATTTCCAAAGCATGAATTGACACTTGTTGTGACAGTTGTACTGTTCCACAGAACTGTCTTACTCTCATATAACAGGGAACAGTATCTTCCCAAGAAAGAACTATGTGATGTATAGCTGTAGGATTTATTCTTGACAGGACAAGTATTTTATAACCAAAATCATCTAAACAACATCAGGAGTCTGACAGTGCAATAAACTATATCCTCACTTACCTTTGTGGCTAAAATATACACACACTTATTTTACCTCATCTGTTACCCAATCAAATTGTGTTCTGCTTTTTCATTGATTTCAAGTGATCTTGCAAAACCATTAGGCATCTACAAATTTTCTAAGTTCTCTGGATAGAATAAAACTTAGCTGTCATAGACAATCAGGACAAAGTCTACACTGCAGCTCAGTTCAAGCTAAGCCATTCCTGAAGGGCATTCTGTTCCACTACCTAATGTATATTTCATCTGTAATTAAATGTAAATTCTTCTAAGGATAGATAACATAGGACTTATGAGAGACATTATATTTGAATAAGGGAAATTCAGAGCAAAAGTTTGTTTTCAGAGTATATTGAGACTTTGACACTCACATTTGAGATGTGTCAATTAGACGACAATGTAACTCCTCACCATTAGCTCTAACCACTTCTTGAAATTCCTCCATAGCTGTGGATAGTTTAGAGTCCATTTTGAACATAATCCAGAATTCTGTAATCCAATACCTATTAAAATTAAAACACACACACACACACACACAAAAAAGTTTTGATCTAACATCAGTTAGGCTGAAATTTAGATATCTGCTCCTGTTTACAAGTTGTATTTCTTCTTGAACAACTCGGGAATAAATCTTGCTTTTAGATGCTTTTGCCAGGCTACCTTGCCTTTATCAAAAATCAAAAGTTCAAGACTAAAAACAAATTAGAAATTACCTGGCTTAAGGCTGCATGGAACTATGCCACACATATAGTCTGCAATAAATTCAATATCAACATTTCTTGCTACACAATAAACCTAGATAACATGCATCCTGATGTTTTCTTCATGAAGTTTTACAAACTTCTTTAGAACTTGAAATTATTTGGTCTGGACATCAAAAAATACACTTTGATAGTCACAAAAATCTACTAACTAAATATATTTAATAGTTTACAGATGATTCTGTCCCACATACACAAAATCTTTTCAGAATTACAGTTTTCATTGTGGGGCATTCAAATAACACACGTCATATATTTTATATATTTTATATTTCAACACCTATATGCCACTTGTCACTCATTGTGGCAGGTTGGCCCTGGCCAGCAAGTAAGTACCCACTTAGGTGTTCACTCTGTCCTCTCCCCCTGCAGCAAAATGGGGGAGAGAATAGAAAGGACAAAAGTGAGAAAAATGTGTGGGCCAATATAAAGACAGTTTAATAACTAAAGGAAATAAAGAAGTTAAAAAAAAAAAAAGGGTAAATGATGCGAAGGCAAACACCATCTCAGACAAGATGCCCAGCAACTTTGGAAGCACTACTCCCCAAGTTTTTATTACTGAGTATGACCCTGTATGGCTTGGAACATTCCCTTGGTCAGTTCAGGTCAGCTGTCCCAGCTGTGTCCCCTCCCAGCCTCAAGCTCGCCCCCAGCCCAGTCTGGTGGGGGCAGAGTGAGAAACAGAAAGCCTTGATGCTGTGCAATCACTGTTCAGCAATAGCTAAACACTTGCTGTGGTTTTCTCACAGATTCAACACACAGCATTAGAGAGGCTGCTATGAAGAAAGTTAACTCCATCCCAGCCAGACCCAGTTCCCAGTACTATACATGTAAAAATCTGTGCATGTTGCAAAAATGGAAATGGAAATGCACATTCTTATGGATGCATGTATGTATGAATTTGCCTGGAAGCAAAAATGTTACCAGGTCTCACACAATACTTAAGCATTCTGACATAACCAATAATAATCTGCTCTAAGATAATTAAATCATCACAAATTCTGCTTTCCTGTTACTAATAATTTCCCCCTTTGCGTAAAAATGAGGTATCATCAATCTATTAGAGCTGAATATTTTTCCTCTCTTCTGTTTTCTCTAAACTCAGATATCAAACTTTATTATACTTAATAGGAATTAAAAAAACAAAAAGTGTTCCAGGATCCTTGCAAGTGATGAAGCAGAATTACTATGGAGAATTACCTACCAAATGCAATAGAGCTTTGCTTAGTATAAAAATACCTGCAATATCCCACTTCATTTTTAATAGACCTATATAATAATATTAGAGACACTTCTATCATTTCCTGAGCACTGTCAATTTTCACAGATATTTAAGATACAGATTCATATAGACTCAAATATAGTTCATATAGTTCAAATCTGTGACCTGACAACTCATTCACTGAGCTAAACAGATCTGCGCAAAGCCAGCTGGACATTTTTGTGTAAAGCTTCTAAAGTGAACCTTGAAAAGCTGAAACAGAATACCTGTTTCTCTTTTTAATGTCAATCTCAGATACTGAAAAACATACTTATATATGTCACATGGGTGACTGCAGACTAATGACTAATAGCTCACAACCAAGAATGTACTTACCTCACAAAATAGCATATCTTTACACACAGCATGGAAGAGTTATTTTCTAAAGCATTAAGATAGGTAGAAAACTGTTAAGGAAAACCACACCCATTCACATATGATGTAAAATGTAACATTGATACTTCCTAACCTGTAAGCAATAAGAATCATTCTGCTGATGGCAAATATTATTGCAGATTAGGGTTTTACATAAGTGTATACAAAGTATATCCCAAGGTTGTTACCAAAGTTTATTGCAGCTATGACTACTATGAGTCATGTTGATGCAGTTGCCAGAGTACTGGGTAGTGTTAAGCAGTGAAGCGATTCTGTTTTCTATGTTTCTTTTGCAACATGCCTCACAGTTTCTCATAAAACTTGTGCACTGACACATTTCATTAAAATTTGAAATAGTAACACCAAATTTATCAATCACTGCATTTACGAAGAAATCCTTTTCAGCTAATTCACTGGAGCTTTAAAAAAAAAAAGATGCTATTTTCTTTTAAACATAATCAGTTGTAGACAATGGTAGAGCAAAATGTAACATGCCTCTCCATAGTAACCTCATCTTTCTAGCTATGCAATAGTTTTCATTTTACTTGCTCTGACAGCTGAAAGAAACACCCATATTTTTAGTCTATTAGCTCTTTAAAGCATGTTTTGATATTATAGCCAATGTCTGTTAAGACATGGAAAATCCATTTTGAAAATGTACTATGCATGTCTTGATTCTTCTGATAGAGATTACACACATAGTTTCAGGTTTGAAAAACATAATTTAATGAAAATACCTTGTGGATCCACTCACAATCTGATTGAAATTAACTGCAGCATAAATCTACCACAGCTGAGGGGATATGCCATCCACCCTTTAAGCGTGCTTACATTAGGCTGACTATAGAACTGGTGAAGTCTGGGTAAGTTCCCAAATATTTTTAAAGCCCGCTCTCTGAACATCTAAAATTAGATGACTTACAAAGAACTCGTAACTACCTAAAATCACTCACGTAATTTAGGGGATGGGAAATGGTGAAACTGGAACATTTGCAAGGTTTTGCAAGATACAAGAGCCCAGACTACTCAATCCATTCAAAACTGTCTTTAACTTTCAATGTTTTTACAAGGAGCTATACAGAGACTTGCAAAATATGCAAGTCTGAATTGCTTTTCTGATTGTAGCAAACGTTCCATCTCAGAAAGATGCAAGCACTGACTTTGTTACATTTCCCAAGGGCCCAGGAGCCTAAGTTAAATGCAACACCACAGCACAGCTTTAGTTTAGTAGCTTAGCAGTCAGTCAGTCCTGCTACAGACAGACAGTCACTGCTGCAGTAAAGCTCTGCTGTCAAGGATGCTACTTGTAAATGTCTGTAAGATACAGAGTTTGAGGAAAGAAAGGATTATTAAATTGAATTGTACCAAAACTGGATGGAGATTCTTAGCATGACAGGTCTCCTTCCTTTAGTGTGCTCATCTAATTAGGAGTAAACATTCTGTAAAGCTAAGAAGACAGGTAACATATTCCACAACTAAAAATTCCAAAGAAAGGTTAGTATTGTGAATATGATCTAGTAGCTACATTGTGAAAAATCTAACAAGCCAGAAACACATATATATGAGTCGAGGCAGTCATCTCAAAATGGGGACAAATAGAAAGGAAAAGCTTATGATTTATTTCAGCGATTTTGAGTGTGTGTGAGAGAATTTTTTTTTTTCATTTTCATACCCAGATTATAAAGTTTTGTTCTTTGCTCTTTGACTTAATGATGGACAGAGAGAGAAACAGATCTGAAACTTACACCCAGGTTCACAGTACCTAATTGAGATGCCTACATTAATCTAACACCTGCTAAATATTCCCTCCACAGCCAACAGAGGGTGATTTATCCTACTTAAAACCTGAATTCGAATTTTATCTTGCTCTATGTATAACAAGCTAAACCAGACAAACAAAAACCTCCAACACTAAACCAAATAAAAGCATACTATACAACCAAAAACTGTAAAGAACAAGTATACAATTCAATTAGTGGAATACTAACACACCCACAGATTAAATATCCTCTACTTACCCACCTCAAACTTGTCAGGCTATCAAGTTACCTTAAAAGCAGGTGAAGATTACAAAGGATATAGATCAACAAGTTTCTGAAGCATGTCTGCAGAGGAGATGATAAACTGATGCATGGCCAGAATTATTTTTAACAGCTGGTTGTTTTGACATGCATTTCCTTCTAAATCTGAAAAACAAAAAGGATTATTCATATTGAAATCTTGCTGTGCCTTCATAAACAATTTGCAATAGGCTTTTTCAGAATCCTAATTCTAATCAGGTCTGTTCATGTATGCTATTTCAAAGATAGCAGTAACTTACTAATTTAGGAAGTGCATCATTTTTCTGGTGAGAGCCATATAACAACTACTATATTTCACTACCATGTTTGGAAGATCCTTAAAAAAATTTAAAAAAAAGAAAAAGGAAAGCAAAAAAGCAGCTGTGTCTCAAAAGCACTCAGAATACCCAGATAATTATACATAATGATCTAAGCCTAGCAATGCACTTAAATGCTTAGCTTTAGGCATATGAATATAAACTTGGAAACAAATCATTGAATTGCAGAGCAAAAGAATTCAGTTACTGATCCATATCAGTAATTGGTATGATTAAACTTATCAGAACAGCAATATTCTCAAGTGTTTGTGAGGCTTCTTGTACAGATGCCATACATAACACCAAAGTACACACACAGGATAGGATCTGTACATAGATGCACATGGAATGAGAGACAAGGTACATTGGAAACCCAGAGGTTAACCTCTGCACACTCCCTGTGGGGGATCTAAATGTCCTACACATCAACTTGAACTATGCATTACAAGGATTTCAGCTGAAGAAGGTCTTTAGACTACACCTGTCTTCTGGGTCTTGTGGGGTTTTTTTTCCATATTCCAAAAAGATCAAGGATGTGAAATGTAGCAGAACACTTTAAAATTTAATTTCTGCAACAAACAGTAGCGAAAGTGTTTGTAAATATTAACTGATGATGTTCTCTCACAGCCTGTCATAAGAGAACCTAAGGAGCTTGAACTGGAATTTGACACCCTTTCAAACACAAAAGAAAATTTGTCTTTTTGAATAATTTTAAATAGATTAACCTCTGTGGGGATAAATGTAGTTATCTCTTTAAAAAGCAGTAGCAGGAACAAGATACGGAAGCAAAGCACAATACAGCAAATGGAAGAGGGATGTGAAACAGCAGATTTGCAGCATACGGAATGGCATCTATTGCTAGGGAAGGCAGGGAGAAGGCACTTAAACTTGCACGTCACCAAAATGGAACATTAAACTTAGCCCATTTGCAAAACAAGATAATCCACATCAGTTACAGGGAGAGAGTTTCCATGCTCTTCTACAGGAAGGTACCAAATGTATCCACCTTCAGTGATATGGGCAAGGGGAAAGTCTGCCTGTCCTACAGCCCCACAAATGAGAGCAGTATAGACCCCAAGTAACAGGAAGTTCTTGATCTGCCTTTTGGCTTATGCTTCGAGTTTTACAGCATGAACCAAAGTTTAGCTGTTCCTTGTTGGTGTTCACAAATAATTTCATTCCTTACTGAAAGAATCCTTCTAAGATATAAACTGCCTAGGAATTACAGCATGAGCACTGAGGGCAAACCAGCAAGTTATTCATCTAGAGAAGTGGGAAATTTGCAGACAAAGGTTGGACATCAAGAATCAGTACTTATTCAGGACTTTAGTATTTGGCATTTTGTACTCTTTGAGTGTCTTCAGGAAGAATAAAATTGTTTCAGGCCTTGCACACAGAGGCCTGTATCAATTTTCATCCTTTGACAAAACTTGGTGTTCTGCCAGAAGCTCCATCCACTGCTTCTGTTTAATCAGGAAAGCAGGTCAGTATATGCTTAACTTGGAAGCCAAATAGATATGTGCACATATACTATTAAGAATATACATCTTCTCATAAGTGCTCAATATACATCATTTCCAGACAACAAAGACAAAAAATAACACTCTCTCTCCCCTAGCACTTTCATTGTGTGTATTCCAAAATCCTCTGCTATGACATAACACAGGTACCACTTGGCTCCAGGTTCCCAACTGAATTTCTGTCTTCTACGTCTCTCTTCCATTTTAGCTTTTTCATATCATAAAGGTGCACAGAAAAACAGTATGTTCTGCTTACTATTAGGAAGTAGGTCAACACATTTATGGTATTTTCCTGCATAATAAAAGTGTATTTATGCTTCACCACATCCAGAGCTAATTATCTTGCAACAGAGATACACTTCATTACAATGACATGCAATTATTTTGCACACATTAAAGCAATACTAGGTGTTGGGCTATCTGTTCTCTCATCCCACTAAAAGGCTCACCTTCACAAAGAAAAATATTGTATTAGTGATGTCTTAAAAAACAAAATAAACACTCTGCAAAAAAAAAAAAATCTAAATGTTCCCAATACACTTGAGCACTGAAAGGCAAGCTTGCATGGAACTGTAGCAGCACACAATTTTATGGTAAAGCATCTCTGTGCAAATGGTGGAGCCAGTAAGAGGACTTTCCTGACTGTGCTGCAAGCGTGCCTCTGAATGCCTCTGCAGCATTCTCTTGAACTCCCAGCAGTTTTAAAACTCTGAGACTCTTTCATTTCCGTCTGTATACCTGCTTCTAACCACACAGCCTGCTGAGCAAAACCACTAAGTGAACACCAACTAAAGTGGAATGGGTGTGTGCAAACTACTGTGTAAGCCTTAGCTTTGTCTCGCTGCAGCAAAATACAAATAACCAACCGGTTGCGTGTTTTTCTCCTGTAAATTCCCTTATTGTACTAAGATTTTTAATAAATATAGTCTGAAACAAACAAGAAAGCAGAAGTTGAATATACTTTTCGAGCATTCAACTCCATGAGTGAAAGCACAATGACAGTTAATAAGTATTTTTGCATGATCCAATGAGTGACTCCTTGTAATCCGTGACTTAGAAATAGCTTAAGTATAGCTTGTTCCTTGAATATTTTAGAGAAGCAAATTACACAAAAGTCAGTAAAAGTAAGGCTTTAAGAGTGAACTATGTGCTTTTCACCAGGTCCTGATGGCCACGAGTCTGCGGTAAATATACTTATCAGAAAGAGTATGTTCAGTAGGCAAGATCACCGTACTGAGACCTTCCCTCCCACTCATGAATACAATGACAGGGCAATAGAAAGAGTGTCAAGGATGTCTTAACCAAACTGAATTTTGCAGTAAAGAAAAGTTAGCTTTTCTAGGCCTAAGAGGCCTTTATTTCATAAGCACTGTCTGTATTTCATAAGCAGGTTCCAACTGTATCACCTAGAGTACAATTTGAAATGAATCAGAAGTGAATCACAGAGCACTGATATCACATGATCAGTGACTAAACTACTAAGAACACAAATAACTTCTTGTAAACTCCCTTAAGTCTTCCAGTGGTTATCAAAAAGTAGCACCAAAAACAATGCAGTGCAAGAATGCATCAAGTGATTGCCAGAAGTTAAGTGCAAAGCTGAAAGTCGTGGGTTGCTATTCTAATGTGTTACACAGAATTCTTCAAGACTTCTGCAAATTTTTTTTCTGGTAGTTTAAAGAAGATAGTGTAGGGATGGTGCTATAAATGTCTGCAAAGATTATTAAATCAACATGTGATCTGAAAACTGATGGAACTTATGTTCTTAGCGTCTCAAGGTCTCAAAGACCTTGATGAAACACACAGACATGTATGAAACATGCAGATACATGTGGGAGCAGATGATAAAGTTTAGTGACTGAACTGAAACAGCCATAAGTCAATGCATCTGCCCCACACGTGAGGTGCAGTACTGCAAGATAACCTTAAAATGGCTAAGAGCAACCAAAACGAAATAAAATATTTCATTAGTTTTTTGTAGATGCTCCCTGAAAATTCCCTTTACAGACAGGAAACACTCTGTTCCCCTTTAGCTTAAAACTTATACAACCCATAGTAGCCTACTTACTCCAGGCTTATTACTTCCGAGCTGGAATTTGATACCCTGGAACAGAGCTAGTCATTTAACTCTCTTCATTAAATTGAACACATTTCATGAGAATCAGATTCGTAAGAAGCCACCATTCTGGTTATGAGTTATGACACCATTATTGAGAGTCAGCAAACAGATTTAACTTAAACTGATTTTTTAATGACAGCTGAAAGCTCAGTAGATGGCAGAAATCATGGCTAGGAGCTAATATATTCTATTCTGCTGCTCCAATGCAGCTTGCTCAAAATCATGCTTCAGAAGCAGTTTAAATTTGTTTTTAAAATTCTACAGTGATGAGGACTTCACAGCTTTTGTAGGTGACTTATTCCAATACTTGAGCTTCTCCATCATTTAAGAGTTCTCCTTTCTGTCTAATCAAATATTTCAGGCAACTCAGGCTGCTTAAGCCCAGACTCCAGCAGACAGAAAAGAATTTTATTTCCCTTATCAATATAATTTCTCTGTTTAAGGATTGCTTCCCTCTATTTTCTGAGCTAAGAAACACCAATGTTGTCATTTTTTTTATTCCTCAGAGGCCAGATTTTCTAGCTCTCTGGGCAACCTTGATGTTGTTTTCTGAACCCTTTGTAACTCACACAATTACAAAGCAAACCTGAACACAGTACTACAGAAGAGATCTTAACACCACAGTTAGAATACTATTTTTAATATCCTTTACATAATACCTTTATATACACATACATTTTAATGCAGGTAAATGTACATGTAGAATGTCTATACAGAAAATATAAAAGTACACACATCCCTCTATGCACGCACTTAAGAGCTTCTGCAGTGACACAGTATCATTAAACCATTTTCTGTTTTAAAGTCCATCTTCACAATGAGATCCTTTTGTGCAGAAATGCTGTATATGAAGGATTTTACCATACTGTTTTTACAACTGATTACTCTAAGTAGAACTTTGTACTCATCCTTAGGGAATTTTTCTTTATTTCAAATCTTTAGCTTAAGTGCTTAATATCTTCCTGAAATAATATAACTTAATAAGAATGTCCTTACAAAGATGACACAGTAATTAGGTAATTTTAGTTTTAACTGCAGCAGAAAGCAGGTGGATCTTGAGCTCTCCAGCTTACATTTAATTCTGCACAGGATGGTAGTGCTCCCCTCATGCAGCAAGAGTGGCATGATGTTTAGCAGACAGCACCAAAAAACCCAGGGAATTGCACTAAGGTTTTGGTTTTGTTTGTGTCTTTTTAAATTGGCTTATTGTCCATACATGCTTGCAACTATTAAGTTATACATAAATTTATTTACACAAGTAATTGATCTTAGGAAGAAAAACTCCAAAACTAAACTCAGAAGAAATCGGTATTTTCCTGAGAGGAAAGAACTGCACTACTTTGTGATTAATCCTGCACCAACAGCTCTCTAAACAAGCCAAGTAAACATAAATGTTAGAAGAAACCCCATAAACTTGGCGTTTCTTCAAGCCTACTCCCTTTAAACTCCCCACAGAATAGAGGAGGGGGAACCCACTCCTGTTCCTCCAAATACTCATAAACAATGCAGATATATCCAAGACAAAAGTGAGGATAATATGCATCCAAAAAGAATAATGACTGTTCTGTGTGAGGGTAGGGAACATTAGGGGAGAAAAATCTCGAGGGAAAACCGTTACCCTCTCTCAGAAACAGCTTTTGGAAAGCTACATCTTGCAGAAAGAGCTCTAGGTGGGTAATTCTTTGAAATGAAAACAAGGAGATGAAAGCTCTTGTCAAAGGGAAATGGGATGATTTTCAGAAATTAAAATGTACTTTGAGAGAAACCAAATGCAATGTGGGTGGAAAGCATTCCATTAGCCTTGGAAATTCAGATGAGGTACACAGAAGAAGATAAAAAGTTTGCACACATGGATGCACACCACATATCATTCTACAGCACATTTAATACTGATTTTAGCAAATTTAGATGCGAACTTTTAAATCAAATATTCTTTTTCTCCAAAGCCTACAAAACATAATTTGAGCACTCAAGACTTTTTCCAAGCTTTAAATCATGATACTGGAGCCGCGTGCATTTTTTGAGCTGTAGGCAGCTCTTGAATAATTGAAGTGTGATGCTTGGCAACACGGCTCTGCTAGCATAAGACTCTCAGAACAGAACCAGAAACTTCTGAGGCCAGTGTCACTATCTGACCACTTAACCCAGACGTGTGCTTAACCCTTACACATCCCACAACCACAGTGGTTTACAACAAGCTTCCCTCTAACTTCATAATTGATCCTGGGGCAGTTAGTCATCACATCCAAGGAAGCATGAAGCCTGTCCCATCCAAAGGGTACCAACTGTAAGAGACCAGTTCAAGCTGCTTCTTTCCCTCAAGGACCTGAAGCAGTTGCAGGTTGCTTGGGTCCCAGTTCCTGACCTCGATTTTCATTACTGCTGCATGCGCCAGCTCTAATATTCCTGACTTACCGTTTCCCTTACATACCTAAGCTTCCTAGTCCTTGCTTTAATTTCTAGGTACATTTCTGGAACTGGTGTTTACAGATTATGGCAAACTGGCTTCTAACCCAGCAGCTGGGGATGCCTTCTCACACTGCCCCACCAGCGAGGAGGCTGGAGGCACACAGCCAGGACAGCTGACCCCAACTGACCAACGGGATATTTCATGTCATATGATGTAATGTTTAGCATTTAAAAACAGGCTGCAAGTTAGTCAGGGCTGCTGTTGCTTGGGAACTGTCTGGCTATCAGCTGGCTGGTGATGGGCAATTAGAATATTTTGCATTGCTAAATAAAAATTATACTGATTTTTCCTGAAGTTATATTTAGAGGCATGAAGATAGAATTTTCAGTCATATCCCTGTGGTAAATGTAAGTAAATAGGAGACTATTTTAAAAAGAAGTCTAAGTTTTCTTCATTTTATTACTTACTTCTTGGCTTTGGAAAATTATATTGAAAAAACTGAAGTCAAATTAGCTAAATAGAACTTTATAATATATTTATAAAGCTATCTAAAGTTCCTTTTCTTCGGGAAAATTTTTTCACAGACATCAGGTTAAAAAAGAAATCATTTTCATTTTGGTACAATCAAAATTAACTTAATAGTTAGCTAAACAGCACTTAGAATTCTCCAGAGCAGTAACCACTTTTCTGTTCCCACAATGTCATGCGTTCTACAGAGCAGTAATGACTCCACTGTTCCCACAATGTCATTAATTGATCATTAACATAGTTTCTGTTGCCAAGCAATACTAAGGTTTCTGCACTGTATTTGACCAAATAGCACTCAGATTACTTAACACACAATGAGCAATAGCATTTTCACGCAGAACAGCATCGTGAATAAAATTTAACTACTTTGGAGGGGACTGGGGACCTCAACATTCAGCTCAGGCTTCAAGAACAAGGGATAGATCCCTGCAAGTTTCTGCAGCATGAGACAAAAACAAATGATTGTTCAGGCAAACCAAAGAGGAAAAAAGCAAATGGCCATAATTGCATTCCGTGGGTGTGCATATGCCTTGAAAGAATTTATTGCCTTTGAATCAGAATTCTATATCAGAATTTGTTATATGGTAAATTTGATAAAAGGATAAACTCAGTAACTGAACTGTGATTGTTTTAGTAGTTAATTGTATGCTTAAACTAGACTGGAAGAATGTATTTATGTTAAAAGTAGAGTGGGTTTTTCCAGATAACTGATATGGGAAAAACTGGATAGTTTTCATATTTTTCTGTATTTTAGAGGAGAAAATGCCTACAGCTCTAAACAGTGAACTCTAACTTGCCTATTTTGCTGTTTGTAAGACAGATGCAATATGTAGCTGGCTCTCAAGGAATTCCTAAGACTCAATACATTTTTGCATGATGTTGATATGACCAATATAAAAATATTATCAGTTCACATAACTAGACAACTCAATAATGTAGTTATTTTTTATTCCAGAAAATGTGAACTATGATTAACTTGTACCGTTTTAGGCAGCTTACACCTCAGAGGCCATCAGCACCAGCACCTATGTGAGATTTTTGATTTCTATCAAAACAATTCCACGGCATCTTTCACCCAGATTAGTCTGGATGTAGTTTCCAGTGTTTCTAAGGTTTGTTTACAAACATCTCACTTTATCACACATTGAGGCAACAAGCTTGTTTGGCATGGATCAAACACTGCAAAACAACTTAACATCACAACCTACTCTTAGACCTAGCTGTCTATGACTATCATGACCATTAGAAAGAAGTTGCAAATCACATCAGCTTCACAAAAATTTTATTAAGAACACTGCTAATCTTTGAAGTTATAATTTTCAACTTTCTTTAAGCCATCCATGGGTTAAAATTGACATATATGTATAAACAACTAGCTCCACTGCAAACAGTTTGTCATGGATGAGATTTCACATGGAATTATCCCACATGGTCTCAGAAATATTTTGGCCACTTTCCTAAAGTCCTTTACTTACATCTCTTTAAAGAAACCAAACACAGGGACACTATACTGTGACATGCATTTCAAGATGATATTTCTTGATTTCTTTTTAACTGAAGTGTCTGAATTGTAGGATAAGTGTGGGTCATCCATCTGCTACAGTAAACATACTTCCAGCACTCAAATGTAAGAGGCAAAGAGTAAGATCTTGCACTCAAAGGTTAAGGACAGAAATACCTTTATAACAATAACATTTTGAGCTCTTAGGGAATTCTCAGCTTTTAAATGATCCTCAGATTTTTTTAAGAATTCAAAAGTGTTTGAATAAATGATGGCTTTCAAGTGCACTCTTGGAATTGTTTGTTAGGTAATTCTAAGTAACTTTTCAGGACATTACTGCAGACAAAACAAGGAGATATCAAATTGACACTATGTTGAAGACAAATGTTGTCCTGATTGAAATAGTCTTTAAACACTTGTAAAGACAATTTAAACAAACGTTTTGTGTGGGCAAGGAAAAGGCCCTCTGACCCTACATGGTTTATAAGCTTGAATGCATGTTAAAATAGCTTATTGGATCTTTGAAAGGTATATTTGTTTAAAAAAATAAGCACCCTTAAATCTTACTCTAGATTAAAAAAGGTACATTTATAAAATAAAAATAGACACAGTCAAAGGAAAGCAACAGGGACCTCTTACCATGCACTAACATATTGTGGAGTTACCAAAAAAAAAAAAAAAATTCTAGATTAGAAACTGACTTCACAACACATAGTCAGAACATCAAGTTCAAGTAGAATGAGGGTGATAAATGTCATGAACATTTAGCAGCTAGAAAGTTAACAAATTAAGGTATCCAGCGAAGTGAACACTACTAATACATTTTTCCTCTCTGATCTGTAACACTTTCTGAACTAAATATACGTTATGCATTTATGCAGTCTCACAAAGATTACTATAAGAACTAGACATAAAAGTAGGGCTGTACTACTAAGCATATGCTTCCTGTGTTCTACTGACCTGCCAGCAAACTAGACCCCACTGTGCTGGTTTCAGTAACAAAGCTGATAGAGTAAGTGCCTTTACAACTAGCAATAAAATAGTCATATCAACTTTCACAGAACTGTCCAGTAGTCAAAAGTACATTTTTTCCAGGCATTTTATGTACTACATAATGGAAAAAATGGATGCAGGGAGTTAAAGTCACTGTTCTATGCAAAATTCCACTCCAGAATCACAGTCACTAATGAAGATTTCCTCCAGAATAAATTGTCTCCCTCCTGAAGCTGTCATATACCAGGCTAAAATCTATTAACTACTTCTTTGCTTCCCTGAACTTACAACTTCAGCCATCTTGTTGCCAATGGAAAATTTTCTTTTAATTATCACCCCATGACCTCTTTATTCAGAATTAATATCTCTGATGTAGAGGCTGCACTGACTCTAACCTTTCTGCAGCTACTGTATTTTCTAGTTTGTTAATCATTTTACCCTACCTCCTTCTCTTCCTCTCTATGCACTCTCCTCCCTTCTTTCCTTCTTTCTCTTTTCTTCCCCTTCTTTTCTAAAGCAATCACATGTGATGCATTTACTTGTACTCTACAATTCTTCTCGTCAATCCAGATCACAGAAATAACACTGTCCTGCAACTACTTATAATGTTGGGAGGTCTTCTGAGACACGTGGAACATGTTTTGAATCACTGTCCTGTATAACCAAATCTCTTCTCTTAAAACTGATGAGTGGTTTCAAGCCTCTACAGATCTTCTCCTAAGAAAGGACCAATATTCCTGTCCAAGACACTTTCTGCCTTCAATCTCTCATCATACTACTTTTTTCCCCAAACTCTTGCCTTCGCTTACATCCTCGCTTTTTTGTTGCCTTTACTTTTGGCAACTCATTTGCAGGATGATTCATCTTAGTCATCCTGATTCAAACTTTCATGGGACTTGAAGAAACCTCTGCTTTTAGCACCGCGTCATCATGCTATTGAATAAACTGGTATAATGCTAGTCCCTCAGATGTAGTGACCACCTACATGACTTCAGACTGCCTCATATGACCCTCACTGTTTCTGTCGCTAAGGCACATGCTTGTCATTCATCAGTCCAAGCTAAAGAAGACCAAGTTTGAGAGGCAAAGGAGCATGCACTCATCATCCCAAAGGAGGAATTGAAGTTAACTGCACTGACTAAGCTTTTAGATTAACTTGGCTCTCTGGACAAAGTCTTTCTACAAAACATCTTGGAATCCATTTACAATACTGCTGCACAGTTTAGTCGTCTCACTCTTAATTTCAATTTAGCATATACCCTTTCTCCTTTCTTCTCTTAATCCATGTTGTAAGATAAACTACTTATGCTTGTGTTCTTCACAGCTGTAAGTGTGTATTCATTCTTAATACCATCTTGGTTAGACCTTCTTGTGATATTCTCTGCATACACAGCAAAAGGCTGCGAACTTCTCCTTACATACCATTGTTGACAGCAGCCTCTCTTATACACTATTTGCTTTTTCCAAACTTGTATAATTGAGTCCAGGAACACAAACTCAGCAGTATCCATTACAGAGGGATTGTATTTGTACACATAACATTAGTAAGTGCAGTATAAAGCTAACATCATGCAGTATATATTCTGAAATGTGACACATCACTATCTCTATCTACTGCCTCTTGTTCTCCTCAAGACTAGACAGAAAACGAATCAAGAGCTTTTTCCAGAAAGTAAACTTCAAATGTACAATGTCTTGGGGGGGTTCTGTATTTTAAACATTTAAATAAAACTTGTTCAAATCACAATAATGACTTTATACAATAATATACAAAATATTCTAGATCAGCATATCCAAGACTAAAGATACACTCTCAGTCTACACAGAACTATTAGCATACAGGGTAGATGATTTATTTCAGTACTATGCCTGAGAAGAAACTTGCTCAATAATTCAGATTTCTTGTAATCATTCTGCAATTATGCTTTTTTCCCACCATTTTGCTCCCTATCCCCACCCCTCCTCAAAGTCTCAGTTTAAAGTTTTTTCCGTCTCTTCCTTTACTGGTACAATAATATAAATGAATTTTGCACTGTTTTTGTTGATAGCTACAAGAGCCTTCTTTAATGAACCTCATTATGCAGGTATCTACAGTTGTAACAGTTATGTTTTTATTTAAATACCTTAATGGAAAGTTCCAACATAGCATAAGAACATGCATAATGTCATAGAAGATGTATAAATACAGACACTACTGTGGATTGTCCAATGAAGAGTCTAAACCTCTGCAGCACACAACATAATTTTAGCATTATAACTCACGTCCTTAGTGAGTTATAATGATGTTTTTCAGATGCACTACAATTCACCTTGCTCGACCTATGTACAGCTTGTCAAGGGTCAAGAAAACCCTGTCTAGTGGACTACAGCAAATTTTCTAGCTGAAGTATGGAACCCTTAAGAAAGATTCACATGCATGTGTAGCTGAACTGCACAGGTACACTTGCTTTTCTTTGTTACCTTGGTCCTTTTAATATAGTGATGCACAGGAACCTGAGAACACCTGAACATGTCTCTATTGCTATCTAGAGTATTAGCCAAAAATAATCTCCTAGTCAGGGTTTCATCTACACTAATTTAAATCAATTACTTTAATAATTTTACTAGATTTTTATAATGTTACATTATATTACTGCTTTTTTCATTAAAATGTGGAGACATTAATATCGGCCAAGTAGTCACAATATTAAAACTGCCTGAAGGTCTTATGTTTTAGATGTCTTATCTCCCTTCTATTGAACTGAAACTTATAAAAATATCAACCAACATTTGTTGAGAAATTAGGGCTTTATAGCAGTTCAGTGTCTTCGCAATAATGAATTAGAGGAGAAAAGAAGCAAAAAAGAAACAAGACATTTCTGACAATTACATGTTTCACCAGCTTTTCTCAGACATGCATTTCTCTGCACATGCTGATTAGAAGGCTTAAAGCTAAAAAAAATCGTTTCAAACAAATGTGAAAGATTAGTCATTGTTTACACAGTATTTATGCACTGTACCAGCAGATCAGCACGATGTGTTACTATTTAACTACATAGATAATTATTTTAGAGCTGAGTGGGTGTTCTAGCACATTTATTTTCTAAGGACTACTTCTGAAACTAAGACTTTGCTACATATACTTTGAGAGTAGCTCATAGTACTGAAAGACTCAGCATTAACAAACAGATGTGCTACTTATAAGCAAATTATTCAGAATCACTTTAAGTGTCTTCAGTAATAACATATTTTAATAATATTAAGTATAAACACATTTACTAATGAAAACGTTGGAAAAGGAAACTAGGGATACACAGCTTAGGTAATGGTTACACGTATCCATATATCCATTCTTATTGTAAAAAGAAAAACAGATTACCAATAGTCTCAAAAAAATACAGTTGTGATTTCCGTTTGGGTTCTTTCTCTTTTATAGACAAGCAACTTTAAATCTATCCTGATAATGCAAAAAAGCAATCCAGTGTTAGCTCAGCTAGTTTAAAAATAGCCCTTCTCTTTTAAAAATGTTTAATATGAACATGTTGCTTACACACATTATGAGAATATTATTGCAATATGCAAAATGTAATGATTAGTTGCTAAAGTTTACAAAACTGGTACTTGAAGGAACAATAAAACTACTCTTAGAAGTATAGATGATTGAAATTTGTCTGGTTCCCTCAAGAACCAGCAGTTACACTAAACTCTTAGCATATATGATACACATATGCATAAATACATTCATCAACCAAAAATACAGTCACCTGTAGCATAGATAATTCTCAGTTAACACCTTCCTACTCCACCAATAAATCAATTTAATTCACTGCTAAGGGATTGAAACATAGCCAGGACAGAAACAAATGAATATGACTCTAAAAACCTCCAGACACTCACCAAAAGACTGAATGCAAGTTTCAAGAAGGTCTTCCAAAGTGGCTCCTTTGGCCAGGTGCCCCAGCGGCACCATCATGACCTGAGTATGGTTGGAGAGGCTGGGACAGTGGCTGCTCTGCTGCAGCTCCAGTGCTGGTTCAGGGGCAGTGCTGCATGCTTGGGCAGGTTGCCTAAAAGAAAGCACAGTAGTGAAGTAAATACAACAAGATAGAGTGGCAAATTTTACACTGCATGGGAAAGGAGGAGAGATTTAAAGGACAATTAACTCCTTCTAGTTAGGGTGCTGAAAGACATAACCCTCCCACTTCATATGTGCACCAAAGGGACTGCTCAGTAAGTGACTTTTTTTTTCTGCTAAATGTCAGTTGCAGAGCACATGATGATAGAACTCTGTGAATGGTCTGTTAAGATGATCAGAAGTCTTGTCTCTTTGTTGGAGAGTATGCAATGACCTGCCACCACACATTTGTGTGCCTACCAAAAGTAAAGGAGAAAAAAATATAACTATTACACACATTGGAAAACACCAGACTGGCTTTATTAATTTAATTTGGAAAATCACTATTAAGTAAACAAAATATCAGTGCAACCTTGTAGAGGAGTATTTCACAATCAAAACAAATATATTAATTTGCATCTATTCTATACTATTATTTCCTATTGTTTTAAAATAGTATACATGAGCAAAAAATATATTTAACAATAATTGTAAATGAGACCAAAATAAAGCACATATCTAATTTTAGGCTTTTATATATTTCAAGCATGTGTATGTTTACAGATAATATTAAAGGCTATTCATTGCTTGCATACAAGTTCATATTTCTGTATGAAATAATAAATAGGACCATTATTGTATTGATGAAAAGTGATGAAACATATGTGCCTGCAAATAACAGGAACCACTGCAAAATCTGACTTGAGGGTATAACCATACAGTTCACAAAAGAACAACAAGCACTGCCATTTCAATAAAACTTGAGTTTATTTCAGGGACTCCTGAAACTTCAGGGATTCTTTGGGTTTGTTTCAGACACTCTGCAGTCTTCCTGAACAAGTGAGTCCAGCATCTTTAAGCTGCTATCTTAATGTTTCATACAACTTTTCTTGGAACACTATGCAAGACTCTATTAATCAGCTGACAGTTCTGGGAAGAAAAGGCATAGAAATTCCTCCAGTGTGCGTATGACATACACACAGTAGAAGCAAATTCACCAACAGCCTCGAATAGGCACTCTTGCGTGAAGTTAAAAATATACATGCCTTATGAAGACAGACTGGACCCCACCTCATTCCCCTGAATGTCCAGCCTTATCTTTACCTTTCCATCTCATTTGAATGCTGGGAAAGCCACAAAACTGACCACGGTGTCATTTACAACCCAACACTGACCCCAGGCCTCCATAGCTTCAAATTCAGGAAAATATACGCCTGACCCTTCAGAGGCAGTAAGCATCACTGAACTCCTCCGTAGCCAGGCTGACAGTGGCTATGCAAACGTTCTCTTCCCTTCCCCCTTTCTCTCAATTTCCCTCTTAGCTTTGTGATATGACTTCCTGTTCTCATATGAAAAGAACAAGGGCCTGATCAGCTTTCAGTGTTTTCTTTTTACAAACTTAAGCCCCTCTCCTAGCTTTATTCCAGTGACTCTTCAACACAGGGCAGAGGATCCTAGCAAGTAGTAACAAAGCAGGAGTTAAGGCAGAAAATATTTCAGGCTTTGCCAACACGCTGGAGAAAACCTGAAGTTTCCGCACCGGAAAAAAGTTTACAATAATACTGTGGCCGACTTGGCCACACTGGACAGGTAAACCTCAGCCGGTGGCACCTCTGGCCATTCCTTAGAACAGACCCTCTCGCAGCTGTCACCCGACGCGACAAACAGACGACAGCGGGACTGCGGGACTGCGGGGGGACGCTCGCCCTGCATTTCCACCTCACGCTTGTGGCGGAGGGGAAGACATCTCAAACAAGTGACCGTGCTCTCGCGGGCTGAGCCCGCAGCAGGTGCCGCGTCCCCGGCCCCTGGCCCGGCGGCCCCGGCCGTGCCGCAGGTACCCCAGCCTCCCGCACAGCCGGCAGCGTAACGTGAGGCTCTCCATCCCGCGCTGACCCGCCGCACACCGGCATCCCAAAGACCGAAATAAAACTCTCCCCCGCACACCCCTCCCGCGCTCCTTCCCTCGCCCTGTCCCGCTCGGAGGCCCCGGCCGCCCCCGCAGTGCCACCCCGCGCCCCGCGGGAGCCCCGCCGGCCCCGCCGCAGCAGCGGGCACAGCACGCTCCGGGCGCGGCGGCGCGACACCGACCCCGCTGCGGGCAGAAGGGCGACGGGGGCATGAAACAGCGCGGCAAACTCACTGGTTTTCTCTCCTCTTGCCTAAGGTCCCCATGCCGGTTCCCGGCGCGGCTCCGGCGCCCGGCCGTGCCAGCAGCGCAGGGAGCGGGGCTGCGCGGGGCGGAGGAGGCCGGGCGGAGCGGCGCGGCCCCGCGCATCGCCTCCTCCCTCCCTCCCTCCCTCCCTCCCTGCCTGCCGCCTCGCCGCTCTCCTGCTCCCGTCTCGCCTCGGGAGGAGTCTGAAACCGAGTCAAGTAGGGCAGCGGCGGCGGTGGCCGCCAGCCGTGACGAGCGCTGGCGGAGATCTTATCGGCAGGAGGAAGTTCTGAGCTGGGGCTGCTCTTCTCTGAAGCCGCCGGCTTTACCAGGTACCCACACGCGCTCCCGGCGCTTCATCGCCTGGCTCTGAAGCCGCCGCAACTTTTTTCCTCGGCCCGGCAGGGCAGGGCAAGGCAGGGCAGGGCAGGGCAGGTGCTGCTCTCCCCTCCCCTCTGAGGACGCTGCATCCCCAGGGCGGGCCGAGCCCCGGGGCTCGCCGGGCCGCGGCGGGAGCGTGGGGCGAGCGGCCGGCGCGGAACCTGCGCGGAACCTGCGCACCCAGCCCCAGGGGGACGGAGGGCGGCGGGGTCCGGCGAGGGTCCGACTGACCAGGGGCTGCCAGTGGGACACGCGGCTGGCCCGCCAAGCCGACCCCTGG